>JANAVB010028000.1:15557591-15575091 GCA_029216955.1 Iris pallida | reverse complement strand
GGTACTTCCCAAGTAAAGGAATCCAAAATTAGCAGACTAACATAGGAATATGAATCTTTTAAAATAAAACTCGACGAGTCAATTACACAGATATTCAATCGTTTCCTTGATATTACTAATCCTTTGCAATCTCTTGGTAAGGATTACAGTAATCACGAGAAGATCAGAAAAGTGCTATGGGCTCTAACCAAGAACTGGAACCCAAAGACTACTGCAATCGTTGAAGGAAATGACCTCACCACAATGACTCTGGAAATACTTATGGGCAAGCTAATGACCCACGAGCTGGACCTACAAGAGTTTGAAGAAGCAATCCCAAAAGAATAATCTATCGCCTTCAAAGCTCAAGCCAGAAGATCAACACGCAAAGATTCTGATGAAGAATCATCCAGTGGTGATGAACAAGCCCTGCTAGTGAAAATTTTCATAAAATTCTTAAAGTTTGAGAAATCAAACAGAAAGAAGAAAGATGTCCATGAAAAAATGAAGAAGAAACAATCTGCTTTGGATGCAAGAAGTCAGGACATATGAAGAAGGACTGCCCAACTCCAAAGAAAAGCAGTCCATATGATAGATCAAGATCAAGTCAAAGAACATCAACTGGTTAAAAGTATGCAAATACAAGTATCTGACATGAAAGTGATGCTAGTAAATCAGAGGGCAAAGATAGACCCTACAGCACTGCAAATGTCTGTCTCATGGCTTTTAATAAGGTATCCTCAAATCTCTATATGATGATTTTACTTTCGATGAATTAGAAAATGCCTTCAGCGAATTACTTGAAGAACACAAAAATGTACTTGACAAGTATAAGCAATCTCGAAAAAAGGTCAAGGCATGCACAACTGAAGTAGCTAGACTATCAAATATCATTGAAGATATTAGAGAGACATCTACTACTGGTAAAACGGATGAGATAGCCAAGCTTAAAGTAGACTGTTATGAGGCTATCCTCAAAATTGAAAAGAAAGAAAGAGACTATGTCAAGATACAAGAGTTATATGACATAGAGAAGATGAAGCACTTAGTCACAGAGCAAAGACTCATTGATATGACCGCTAAATATGAAGAGTCTTATGCGGTTTCTAAAAGTTAGAAATCAAGTTAGGCAAACAGGCTATACTTGTGACACAGCCTAAAATTAGTCCTAATGCTAAGCATACACCTAAGAGGACTAAATCACAGAAAGCACGTAAGAAACACGAATATCACCATGCTTTCACATATAGGTTTTCAAAGAAACCACAAATACATGTCAACACAAAATCAGCTAACATGTTTTCAAAACTTACTTGCACGTACTGTGGTACTCATGGACACACATCACAGTATTGTCTAGCAAGAAAGCTTGTTGACAATCACACACTGATTTGGGGATCTAAGACTAATCAATATGGACCCTTTAGTAAATATATACCAAAGGATTCATCTACTTATATTGTAGGTGGACCCTCAACCCTCTCATGCTAAAAGCAAGTGGATCCTCGATAGCGGATGTTCGCGGCACATGACTGGTGATGCATTTTGTTCGCCACGCTATCGATGAAGAAAGAAGTGTTAGGGTTATATACTAAAAGCATCATTTTATGTAGTAACCTTATTTTCTTAAATTTTGAATGAGAATCATATGGGCAAATATTTGCATATTGTATTTGTTGCAAGTGTTAATACAAATATCTGATATTCTATATTGTAGATAATATGGTGTGGTGTCACACAGAAGATCATATTATCAGTTTTCTATGGAGTATATAAATAGTTCACAACCTAGATGGACTTGGACAATCTATTGGAAATGTTGTAGTATAATCTGGTATTAGTCTATCTTGACTATAGGTTTACACTAGTACACTTTGTGTATTGAACAGGACCACTTGAGGTTGTTCTCTTTGTACTGACTACATAAGAGAACAAACACCTCTGTTATTATAGATGCTTGTACTTTTAATCCGGATAAATAACGGACATGTATATGCAATGTGCATTACTTTGACTCATAAAAGTGAGATTCATTATGGATCAACAACCTCTATGAATTGGGTAATAACATTGTATGTATGATGGGCTGTTGATTGTAAATGGAATCCATGTTCCGATACATCGGGTTGATGATGTCCTCTTAAGGAGCTCATAAGGATTGTCATGTAAACCCTGCAGGTGGATTATATCCGACATGACAAATAAAGTTGAGCGGTACTACTTAAGGATAAAAGATGTCGAATCAATATAGTTGTCAGTAACTTAATTTGATCGACGGACATACGATATCTTAACATGGGGAGCCAAACGAGCATATAATAAAAGGAGCCCACAAACATAATTTGGGATTAGGGAGGTAGTGCAACAATAGCTCATTAGTGGACCGAGCTATTGTTAATGGGCCTGGATTGTGTGTTCGGGCTGAACATGGGATATTCAGATCCGTTAGGAGGCCTAACCCTAATTTCTCCTCATGGTCCCTGTCGTAGCCTATAATATCCTCTATTCTCTGGCTGCCAGATTACTGATCAAAAATCTAAAATTTTCTCTAAATTCGTGATTCACGTAAGGAGAGAAAGAGAGTGCTGCCAAGAAGAAGAAAGTTAGGAGATTGTCGTCCACACGACGTCCAACTCGAGGAAGGAATACGTGCAGAAGATCTTGGGGTCGTATGCTCGAGATTGCCAGGAATTACTTGTCTCCTTTCCGCCGCAGGTATAATTCGTGAACCCTAGTTTCCGCCTATGAAGGGTTAGAACACGTATTAGATCTGTTTAACTTTCTATCGATCAATACGCACACCAAAGGAAGGGTCCTGGGAATCCCCAGTTCCATCAATTGGTATCAGAGCCAAATTGGATCTACGTATTGATTGATACGTCCATGTTGTCCAATAAAACTTGCGCTATGTAATAGTCGGTAGATGTAGATCTGTTCTAACTCGGTTTTAGGCATCTTAGATCCAACTATTATGGTCCAATGCATATTTTTTGATTGTGTTGTTTAAACCACGGACATGTCGTGGATGTTGTTTGTTGCTGTGGATGTAATTAAAATCACGAGGGTTGATCGTGCTTATTAATTTAATTTTCAATCTAGATTATGTGTGAACTCCTTCGGGAGGCATAGGATTGATGTAATTTTAATTATTTTGATCAATCGTGATGGCGGCTGGCTGTTTCTGACGCCGGACGAGATGCTGGTTTTGAGCAATCCAGAGGCAGACAGATGATTTTCGATAAAGGAATCGACAGCCAAAACCTAAATAGTTGAGGACGGAGCAGCAAAGATGACCATAATAGTGGGAGAGGATTTTATTTAGTATAAATCCTATGGTCTCCATTACTGGTTTGTAGGTGATGTAATTATACTTGCGTGTTGGCTTTAGTGCTTTCCTCCATATCGGATGAGTATAATTATGGATCACCAGTACAAACTTCCTTAGGGATAATTATAGAAAGTTACCTAGTATGTGTTCACTTCTCCATCTGAAGGAACTCATTACAAGGTAATGGACTTAGTATTAAGTAATGGTATACACTTAGATACAAATAATGGTATCCTCCCCATCGGAGTCACTGCTATTATTTGTATGACCAGAGCAAGACCAGTATATTAATTTTATTTATCATAAAGTTATATTGACATGATAGTAAAATTAATAAGAAAAATCTACTTGAACAAAGTTGAATTTGTATACGTCCACACTATCGTGGCATGCTAAATTCATGGTGTTCAAGGTGTTGGTGAATTTCTTATTATTGTTTTGAGGGAATCAATATTTAGTTAATTCAAAAAGTTTTTTGCCCTACATAATTTTATTTATGTGATTCTCAGGATTTCAAAAAATGGGTTCTTTCAGTCCACTTATGGTGATTCTTAAAGAAAACAAACTTACTGGACCTAATTATATTGACTGGAAACAATTTGGACATTGTTCTGACTGCTGAGGAGTACAAATATGTACTTGTTGAGGAATATCCACCTAAGCCTGATGCTAACTCTGATGAAGAGGACAAAGAGGCTTATAAGAAGTGGAAAAAGGCAGATGAGATGGCGCGGTGTTACATTATGGCATCTATGTCAAATGTACTGCAACATCAGCATCAGGCCATGACCACAGCTTATGACATGATGTATAACCTCAAGGAACTCTTCGGACATCAGAGTAGAGCAGCTAGGCAGTTTGCTATGAAATGTTTGATGAATACAAAAATGGCTGAGGGGACACCAGTAAGGGATCATGTTCTCAAGATGATGGGTCATCTGAATGAGATGGAGATCCTTGCTGAAATCGATGGAAACCCAAGTCGATATCATTCTCGGGACTCTGCCTAAAAGTTTTGACAATTTCTGCCTTAATTACAACATGAACAAAAGGTTGTATAGTTTGACAGAACTTGCAAAAGAGCTACAGGATGCTGAATCTCTCTTTAGGCAGAGTGGTCATGTTTTTGTTTCTGAAAAGGCTTCTACTTCTAAGCCAAAAGGCGGTAAGAAGAAGAATAACATTTAGAAACAGGCAAACTTAGCAAAGAAGGGCATGGGACCTCAAGGCGCTGAAAAAGTCGAAAGGCAAATGTTTCAAGTGCAAAGGGTCAGGACATTGGAAGACTGATTGTCCACTTCTCAAACAAGGGAACAAAGAAGGTATATTCATTTACTAGTAGTTGAAACATGTTTAGCGGTGTTATCTACGGCACCTGGTGTAGATACAGGCCACTAATCATGTCTGCAATACATTGCAGGGGTTCCAGGAAACCAGACGGCTCAATGATGGAGAGATATGCTTGTTCATGGGTGATGCTACAAAAGTATCGGTCGTTGCATTAGGAGATGTTACTTTATCTTTTGGTAGAAATAAGTCTTTGACATTGAGAGATTGTCTTTATGCACCTTCACTTAGAAGGAATTTAGTTTCTGTTTCTATGTTAGTTAAGGATGGATATTCAGTTTATTTTAATGACAATATTGTTATTAGAAAGAATAAATATTTTATCTGTTCTGGTGCATTGGTTGATAATTTGTATGTCATTAATCCTATTTCGCCACAATGCAACTTATGAAATGAATAATATGTCATCTAACTTAAATAAGAGAAAAGAACCTTCTTGTATGAACCAAACATATCTTTGGCACTTACGATTGGGGCATATTAACCTAAGAAGGATTCAAAGACTGGTTGAAGATGGACCTTTGAGTTTATTGGAAGTGGAGGCACTACCAGTCTGTGAATCCTGCTTGGAAGGTAAAATGACCAAAAGGCCTTTTACGGCAAAGGAGTATAGGGCCAAAGATGTGTTGAATTAGTTCATTCTATTTGTGTGGACCCATGACTATCCAAGCTAGAGGTGGCTTTGAATATTTTGTCATATTTATTGACGATTATTCAAGGTATGGATACATTTATTTGATGCCGTAAGTCTGAGTGCTTTGAGAAATTCATAGAGTACAAGGCTGAAACGGAGAAACGTCATAGAAAATGTATCAAGTCATTACGATCAGATCGTGGTGGCGAGTACCTCTTTGGAGAGTTTAGGGATTATTTATCAGAGGCTGGGATTGTATCCCAATTGACTGCACCTGGAACGCCCCAACAGAATGGTGTAGCCGAAAGAAGGAATAGAACTCTTGTGGAGATGGTTAGATCAATGATGAGTTATTCGGATTTGCCAGATTCGTTTTGGGGATATGCCTTAGAGACTGCAGCTTATATTTTGAACTTGGTTCCTTCTAAGTCAGTACCTCTTACTCCACAGAGCTGTGGATTGGGCGTAAGCCTAGTCTGAAACATGTTCGCATTTGGGGTAGTCCAGCACATGTGCTGAATGGAAAGCAGATAAGTTGGAATCTCGTACAGAAGTACGCTTGTTTGTAGGCTATCCAAGAGGAACGAAAGGAGGTTTATTTATAGTCCTAAGGATCAGAAGGTCATTGTTAGCACCAATGCCGATTCTTAGAGAAGACTATGTGATGAGCCATAAACCCACAAGTAGAGTTGTTCTAGAAGAACTGAGACGTGAGACACCAAGTACTTTAGTACCAACAGTACAAGAGGATGAACCACAAATAACTGCACAACGTGTCACAAATGTTACTACAACCGATAGTGCCTCGTCGTAGTGGGAGGGTTGTGATACAACCTGATAGATATATGTTCTTGGGAGAGTCATCAGATTTCGTCCCTGAGGAACAAGATTATGATCCCTGTACCTACAATGAAGCACTCCAAGATAAAGATGCAGAGTCTTGGCAAAAAGCAATGATATCTGAAATAGAATCTATGGATTCTAATCAGGTCTGGGAGCTTGTAGAACCACCCGTTGGTGTAAAAGCCATTGGATGCAAGTGGGTCTATAAGAGAAAAAGAGGATCAGACGGTAAGGTTGAAACCTTTAAAGCTCGGCTTGTAGCAAAAGGTTTTACTCAAAGAGAGGGTATCGATTATGAGGAAACCTTTTCTCCTATAGCCATGCTTAAGTCTATTCGGATTCTTTTATCTATTGTAGCTCATCTCGATTATGAGATTTGGCAAATGGATGTCAAGACAGCTTTCCTTAATGGAAGTCTTGAGGAAGACATCTATATGAAGCAACCAGACGGGTTCATTGAAAAGGGCCAGGAGCATCTTGTTTGTAAGCTCAAAAAGTCCATTTATGGACTTAAGCAAGCTTCCAGATCTTGGAACATCTGTTTTGATCAGGTGATAAAATCCTATGGATTTGATCAATGTCAGGATGAATCATGTGTATACAGAAAGTGTGACGGAAACGTGGTGGTGTTCCTAGTACTTTATGTGGATGACATCTTGCTCATTGGAAACAATGTGAAGGTATTATCTGATGTAAGGGTATGGTTATCCAAACAGTTTGATATGAAGGACTTGGGAGAAGTAGGTCACATCCTTGGGATCAAAGTTCTACGAGATCGCAAGAAAAGGATGTTGGGCTTATCCCAAGCTTCCTATATTGATACTGTACTAACTCGTTTTAGTATGCAAAATTCTAAGAAAGGTTTCTTACCTTTTAGACATGGAATTGCTCTATCAAAGGAGCAGTGTCCGAGGACACCTAAAGAGATAGAGAACATGAAGGCAGTTCCTTATTCTTCAGCAGTAGGAAGCTTAATGTATGCAATGCTATGTACGAGACCAGACATCTGCTTTGCCGTAGGCATGGTCAGCAGATATCAGTCTAACCCAGGACAAGACTGGACTGCCGTAAAGCATATTTTGAAGTACCTGAAAAGGACTAAAGAGTATATGCTAGTTTACCAGGCAGATAGTTTAGTTCCCTTGGGGTATACAGACTCAGATTTTCAGTCAGATAGGGATTCCAGGAAATCTTCTCAGGTTATTGTTTACTTTGGGAGGTGGAGCCATTGTGTGGAGGAGTATCAAGCAAAAATATTGCTGATTCCACCATGGAAGCCGAGTATGTGGCAGCCTCTGAGGCAGCCAAAGAAGCGGTTTGGCTCAGAAACTTTCTGGACTTGGATGTGGTACCTAGTTTGCCTAAGTCTATTACACTTTATTGTGATAATAGTGGTGCAGTGGCAAACTCGAAGGAACCACGAGCCCATAAGATAGGCAAATACATTGAGCGTAAGTACCACCTGATACGAGATTTCGTAAAGAAAGGAAAAGTTGCTGTGATCAAGATAGCATCAGCCGACAACCTAGCTGATCCCTTTACAAAGAGCTTACCAGCTAAGGCTTTTGACAGTCATGTTGAGGGAATGGGCAGATGTGTAGCAGCATGGCTTTAAGTATAAGTGGAGTTTTGTAACAGTATACTGAAAAGCAATGCTTTGAGTATAAGTGGGAGATTGTTAGGGTTATATACTAAAACATCACTTTATGTAGTAACCTTATTTCTTAAATTTTGAATAGAATCATATGGGCAAATGTTTGCATATTGTATTTGTTGCAAGTGTTAATGCAAATGTCTGATATTCTATATTGTAGATAATATGGTGTGTGGTGTCACACAGAAGATCATATTATCAGTTTTCTATGGAGTATATAAATAGTTCACAACCTAGATGGACTTGGACAATCTATTGGAAATGTTGTAGTGTAATCTGGTATTAGTCTATCTTGACTATAGGTTTACACTAGTACACTTTGTGTGTATTGAACAGGACCACTTGAGGTTGTTCTCTTTGTACTGACTACATAAGAGAACAAACACCTTTATTATTATGGATGCTTATACTCTTAATCCGAATATAATAACACATGTATATGCAATGTGCATTACTTTGACTCATAAAAGAGTGAGATTCATTATGGATCAACAACCTCTATGAATTGGGTAATAATATTGTATGTACGATGGGCTGTTGATTATAAATGGAATCCATGTCCCGATACATCGGATGATGATGTCCTCTTAAGAGCTCATAAGGATTGTCATGTAAACCCTGCAGGTGGATTATATCCGACATGACAAATAAAGTTGAGCGGTACTACTTAAGATAAAAGATGTCGAATTAATATAGTTGTCAGTAACTTAATTTGATCGACGGACATACGATATCTTAACATGGGGAGCCAAATGAGCATATAAAAAGGAGCCCACAAACATAATTTAGGATTAGGGAGGTAGTGCAACAATAGCTCATTAGTGGACCGAGCTATTGTTAATGGGCCTGGATTGTGTGTTCAGGAACACGGATATTCAGATCCGTTAGGAGGCCTAACCCTAATTTTCCTCATGGTCCCTGCCATAGCCTATATATATCCTCTATTCTCTGGCTGCCAGATTACTGATCAGAAATCTAAAATTTTCTCTAAATTCGTGATTCACGTAAGGAGAGAAAGAGAGTGTGCCAAGGAGAAGAAAAAGTTGGGAGATCGTCGCCCATACGACGTCCAACTCGAGGAAGGAATACGTGCAGAAGATCTTGGGTCGTACGCTCGAGATTGCCAGGAATTACTTGTCTCCTTTCCGCCGCAGGTATAATTCGTAACCCTAGTTTCCGCCTATGAAGGGTTAGAACACGTATTAGATCTGTTTAACTTTCTATCGATCAATACGCACAACAAAGGAAGGGTCCTGGGAATCTCCAGTTCCATCAAGAAGGATACGTCTCCTTCGAAAACAACTTGAGAGATGATATCATTGGAAATGGCATTGTCGGTATATCTCCTTATTCTGTAATAAAAGATGCTTGTCTAGTTACATAATTGAAACATAACCTACTGAGCATAAGTCACTTGGCAGATAATGGTTATGGCATCAATTTTGTAAAATATAAATGTACAATATATGATATGTCATCTGGTATCTCGTATATGAAGGGATTAGAGAAGACAATATTTATGTTTTCTTTCTAGAGAGTACTAATAATACAGGAAGATGTCGAGTCACAAACTTAGATGAAAGCTGGCTGTAGCATATGAGGCTAGAACATGCTAATATGGACACTATCTCATGGCTAAGCACTAAAAATTTGGTAAAAGGACTCCCTAAGATATCATTCAAGAGAGATATGGAATGTGCAGACTGTGAAAAGAACGAAGCACATAGATCTACATTTAAATCTATCAACGCTGTAAGTACTTCTAGACCTTTGCAGTTGATACATATGGATTTATTTGGTCCTAGTAGAGTCGCTAGTCTTGGCAGTAAGCTCTATGCCTTTGTTATTGTTGATGACTCTCACTTTACTTCGATTTACTTTTTATCAAACAAAAGTGATACAATTTTTAAATTTTAGATATTTTATAAAAAGGTACAAAAAAAAAAACTTCATGATTACTCGTATTCGAAGTGATTATGGCAGCAAATTCGTAAATACTGATTTCAAAAAGTTTTATGATGATAGTGAATATTACCATGAGTTTTCCTGTCCTAGAACTCCTCAACAGAATGTGATGTGGAGCGAAAGAACCATACTTTAAGCGATTGCTAGAGTCATGCTGAATCAGCTCAATCTTCCTAAATACTTTGGGCAGAAGCTGTGAGTATAGTCAGTCATGTTTTAAATAGGGTTAATTCGACCTATCTTAAAAAAACCTTATGAACTTTGGTTTGGAAGAATTCCAAACATTTTATATTTTAAAGTTTTTGGATGTCGCTGTTTTATCCTGAATACCAAGGACAACTTGGAAAAGTTCGACTCTAAAGCAGATGAAGGGATATTTCTCAGATACGTTGCTAAGAGTAAGGGATATAGAATTTTCAATAAAAGATCTATGATTGTTGAAGAATCCGTTAATGTTACTTTTGACGAGCTCAATAGTCACAGATCTAGCGACAGTGATGATGAAGATGTACAAGCCAGAACCGATAAAAATCCTGTGGAAGATCTGACTCATAGATTTGAATCATTGAAGTTCTTGCCAGATCATCCAGAGATGTTCATTATAGGTGATATATCAAAAGGTGTAAGTACACGCTCTTCATATAGAGATACTGAAATAGCAGCTAATGTAGCTTTCATTTCACAAGTAGAACCTAAGAATGTAGCAGATGCTTTTAATGATAATTTTTGGATTGATAACATGCAAGAGGAACTTAATCAATTTGAGAGAAACCAAGTATGGAAATTTATTCCAAAATCTATTGGTCAATTGATAATTGGTACTAAATGGGTGTTCCGAAATAAATTAAGTGAAGATGGACAAGTTCTACGTAACAAAGCATGTCTATTGCCACAAGGTTATAATCAAGAAGCAGGTATTGATTATGACGAGACATATGCTCCTGTTGCTAGACTAGAAGCTATCCGCATATTTTGTACATATGCATATTTTAATGATTTTAAATTATTTCAAATGGACATGAAAAGTGTATTTTAAAAAGAATTTTTGAAAGAAGAAGTTTTTGTGAAACAACCCCCTGTTTTAAAGATTTTCAAAAACCTGATCACGTCTTTAAACTTAAGAAAGCACTCTATGGACTCAAACAAGCACCTCGTGCTTGGTATGAACCCCTAAGTGCCTTCTTACTTAAAATGGTTTTTTAAAAGGAAGAGTTGATACTACTTTATTATCAAGTCTTTAGATGATGATATTCTTCTTGTGCAAATATATGTTGATGACATCATATTCGGATCTACTAATGAAAAACTTTGTCAAGAGTTTGCTAAGTATATACAAAGTGAATTTGAGATGAGTATGATTGGAGAACTGAACTTCTTCCTAGGACTTCAGATCAAACAACACTTAAAAGGAATATTCATCAATCAAGCTAAATATACAAAGGACATACTGAAAAAGTATGACTTCGACAATGTAAAGCCAATCGAAACTTCAATGGCTACATCAACAAAGCTTACATGATAAAAGTGGTAAACCTGTCGACCAGCATAAGTATCGAGGTATGATTGGTAGTTTTATATTTAACTATTAGTTGCCCTGATATTATGCTTAGTATCTGCGTTTGTGCATGATATCAGGCAAATCCTAAGAATCACACTTATATGCCGTTAAGCGTATCTTTTGATACCTTAAGGGAACTTTAACAGTCGGCTTATGGTATCCTAAAACCAAATCCTTTAACCTGATAGGTTACTCAGATACGGATTTTGTAGGATATAAGTAGACCGTAAAAGTACCATCGGTACATGTCATCTCCTAAGAAAAGCCTTAGTCTCATGGTTTAGCAAGAAACAAAATTCTGTAGCACTATCAACTACTGAGGCTGAGTATATCACGACAAGACGATGTTGTGCTCAAATTCTGTGGACAAGCAAACCTTAGAAGACTACAATCTGCACTACACTAAGATTCCTATTTATTGTGACAACACTAGCACTATTAACCTGACTGAGAATCCTATATGTCATTCACGCAAAAGCACATAGAGATTCGTCATCACATTTTACGTGATCACCAACAACACGGTGATATTTGCTTAGAATTTATTGACACAGATCATCAACTAGCAGATATTTTCACAAAACCTTTAGCTGAAGACTGCTTTAACAATTGCGTCGAGAGCTCGGCATACTTGAATTTTCAAATTCATAATATGTATGATTAATAAATCAATTTATAACTCAAAACTTTAACCTTTATTAATGGACATTATTTTGGACAAGCCGAAAGGGTTCTTCTGTCATACAGGCATAAATAGCCTAAAGCGACACTGTGTACTAGTCTTCGGACTACCACTAGCTAGGATCCGGCCCCTACAGCTAACCCAAAGTAATAGAAATTATTAAATAAAGAATTGTTAAGGTTATACATTGAAATTTATCAATTACAACATTAATGACATTAGAAATACAAGTAGCCAAACTCGGACCGAACTCGGACCGAGTTCGGATGGAACCTGCGCGATTTCCAGAATAGAACAACTGCCCTAGTCTTTATAAACCCCACTATTCCCTCTTCTATTTCCCATCTTCCCACTGAGAATCCTCTCTAAAACCCTAAGTGAAGGTTCTCCTCCTCCTCCTCTTCAAGTTTTATGGAGTTTTGAAGTCATCTTCTTCATCCTCTTCTACTTCCTTCCTACAAAGGTAATCATTTATCCTCCTCTTTACTTTCAATAGCACCCAAAGACCAAAAGAGAAGGATTGTACCTCCCAAGTAGGATCATCCTCTTCGTTCTATGTCCCAATAAATGTTTTCAGTCCAGCTCGTCCTTCTGACAATGACGACTATGACTGCGGTTTATTCCCTGACAAGAATTTTTCGATCTTTGGTTTACTTCCTTCTTTGGTCATAAAATCTATAATGGAGCGTGTGTAAATTTTACAATCTTTTCTGAATATGCTCATACTTTTAACCAACTTGAAATTCGGACTTCTTTAAAAATTTTGATAATTTCTATGATAATGCCGTTAGGATGTTTTAATGCAACTTGTAAGTAAAAGATAATGCAATTTCTATTCTTGTGCTGCTAGACAAGAACTTGAGTTCAGTGCCATTGATATTAGTGAATATTTTTACGTTTCTGATATTGGTGAAGCCTTGGTAGATATTAACCACGTAGAGTTTCCAGAAGGTGTCACCCTTGACACCTTTAAAGCTTTGATGTGTCACCCTCGTCATGTCCCACGTAGGTGTTTACAAAGAACAAAAGTTTTATTACAAACTAAGAAAAGAGTACAGGAGTACAATTGATTTCTGGGGAAGTACAACTATAGAAATCTGATCAGAAGACGATCACTTTATCCCTTGGACGATGTGATATCGAAGACACGAGCCTCTTGAGGATGCAGCAGCACTCTAGCAGGAGATTATGATCAATTTCATCCTTTGTGATTGATTTAAAACTCTATTTATAGAGTTATTGAAATAACTGTTTAGCAGTTATTCTGGGTTGCGCACGCTTCAGGTTGCGCGTGGCACAATATAGCAACTTGTGCGAGCGGTTGTACCAACTGTTATGGATGCGTGGCATTATTTGATTGAGATGTACGTGGTCGTGGGCAGTGTAGTGCACGTTCTGCGAAGTTAGTAGCTTGTGCGCTACGTTACCCTATCTTGAATACTAGTTGATCACCTTGTACGAGCCGCATCAGGTTGCGCGTGGTACAATGTAACAACTTGCGCGAGCGATTGTACCAATTGTTATGAACGAGTGGCATCGTTTGATTGAGATGCACGTGGTCGTGGAGGCAGTGTAGTGAGCATGTTCTACAAAGTTGGTGGCTTGTGCGCCACGTCACCCTGTTCAAAATAAGAATTGATCAAGTGGCGCCAACTTCCGACTGCGCATGGGCACAACTGGACAACTGGCGCCTTTGACTAAGTTATTTTTGTGCTGTACTGATTAATCCTCGTGCCATACAGTGACTTGCGTGAACCAACTGTCATCATTAATTACATGCTGAGAAAATCTTCTCGAGCGCCGCATTGTGCGATATTTGAATGAATTTTCCTTAATCTCGTGCTGTCGGTTTGTCAGGTAATGATGATGCCATTACAGGTTCTCGAAGTGCGCCACGTGGCGCTCGGGCAACCTGACTCCAGTGCAACCTGACGTTGGCACATCCTGTTGTTGCACAACTTGATTCTTTGGCACAATGTAATATTTTAGCGTCATCTGATGATCGAACACTTTAATGGGTGGCGCAGCTTAAATTTTAGCCTCTTCAAGACCCCATTTAAAGTTTTCGAAACTTAAAAACTTCAAAGTTTTGAAATACTTTGAATTATGCTAGTTTTGCTTGGATTGCGCCAGAGAACTATCTGTGTTGCACCAGTCACCACAACTCGAGCCCGATTCTTCAGCATGGACTGCGTAACTGTTTGGGCTATAAATAGCCTTACACACTGTGCCTTTCATTTTACTAACATAATTTTCTCGAAACCCTGCCTCCTTCTTTAACTACTCTGTCTCTTCTTCTTACCGATTCAGAAGCTGCTTTGACAAACCCTAATGGTGCCCAGGAGATTCGATGTTAGAAAAGAAAGGGCTTCGCTGAGCCTGTATCTCGTGCTTCATCATGCAAGAGTAGCGACATGCGTGTCAGTACGTTCCACCTTCGTCACGACGAGAGATTGTTAACCCAGCCATGGAAGGTAAGCATTAGACCGGATCATCGACCACCCTATTTCGAGTTTGGCCGGCTCCTGACGTCGTGCACCCACTCTTTTTAGAGTGGGGCACAACTCATAACTTGTGCCTCCCTTTTTAGGGTTTGGTTACTATCGACCCATGTTTCACGACGCTTGTAAAACCCATAAATTTTTACTATATTTTTTATTTTATAAATTTTATACTGATTATTATTTTGTATTTGTACGTCGCGTAGTTGCATTGTACGTGATGCGCAAAATTTTAATTTTTTTATAATTGCTCGACAAGTGCGAATATGTGCGAGCGTACATATTTTTAGAAAAACATTTTTCTATTTTTATAGTTTCCAAATAATATATATACTAATTATTTTTGCTATCGTACCAAACTTTTCTAAGTTTGCTATTTTATTTATGAAAAGCCTTTTATTTATAGAGTTATAATAATAAATAATATTCTTATAAAATGGTATACTAGAAAATATATTTATGTAAATGTTATTTGTGCATACATATATATTTTATAATTATTTATTAGTTTATTTTAAAAAATAATGTAATTTTTGAAATTATTATTATTAGTATTTTTGGAAATATATTTTGAAATCATTATGGCAATTTAAATCTTGATTTGATTTTATGGATTTATTTAAATAGTTAAATTAATATCTATATTTGAAATTTAATTTATGTTATTTGATTTTAAACTAAAATATGGAATTTAATTATATTTAAATTGATTTGGATTTGGATTTGAAAATTTTGAATTGATTTAAATTAAGTAGCGAATTATCTAAGGGGATTTAAACCTCTCTAATCCTTATCCAACTGGGAATTCCCACCTCCTATATAAGGAGAGGTACTCATCCATAAATTTCAACTCCAAATTCTACAACCTAAGTTTGTGCATCGTGTCCCTATCCCCTACCCCATCCACTATTTATCCCCTTTTACAAGTACATTTTCCTCACGTCTGACAATCCCGGACGTTCCTCTAGGCCGTGTAGGACATTCCCCGACACGAACCACCAAAACCCATCTAACCGTAATTTTGGTGAACCACTGCTCCGACCACCATCGTACGCACCATCCTCATCCCTGCCACCCGATTGACCACCCCATCTCTGCGTCTCTGGCCATAGTCCATTTCCAAACCTCCACCGTACCTCACCCGCAGCCCATCCCGACCATCCATTCATAGAACCCCCACCGTGCCCAACTTGAACCCTCGACAACCACTGTCGACCTTGTCATCTTCACCACCACAACTTCTCTCCGCAACCAGCGCACCACTACACCACTGGTTCCAGACCCTCCTTCCCTCTTCGCCGAACTCCGTCCATCCTACTACGTCGACGCCCACCCGACCAAACACCACCCCACCGCAAACCCAACCACAGACAGCCTCCATCTCCACCACAGAATCACTACCACCGCGGCCACCGCCACGATAGCCCGATCCCATAGCTGCACAACCGCCGGTCGTCCCAAAACCACTACCACCAACAAAAAAATAAAACAAAACCACACCACCACCACCCTTACCTCCGGTCGCGATGAGCCACGAGCTTCGTCCCGCCTTGTCGATGTTGGCCGCGAGCCGACGCGTCGCTAGATCCGGCTAGGCCCTCCAGCAGCGTCGACCCGCACGTACCCAGATCCGATCCTTCCGCCCGATCCCGCCGGTACAGCCGCCTCCGACTTTCCGTGCCGCCTCCACCAAACCCCGGCGCCGACGCGCCCATCCGCCGCTCCTTAAGCCTCGCTACACGCGGCATCCCCCTCCGCTGCGCTTTGACTGTCGCGGCCGGCACACGTGCATCCTCTTTTCTTCCGCTTTTTCCTTTCCTACACCGCGTGTCGAGCCCCGCAGCTCCGCCGACCCAGCGCCGGAACCCTTCGCCTCCTCCACACCCTTTCTCAGCCTCCCGATTGCTCCCTCTTTTTTTCCTTATGTTATTCTCTCTCTCACCACCTTTTGTGTGATGACACTTAAATTCCTAAGTGAACCAGAGGTTACTTTATTCTCTCTTCCCGGTTGATTTATAACTTTTGTTTGTTTCTTTTGGCTTTTGTGTGTTTACATTAAGTATAGCTACTATATATTTCATAGTATAGCTACGTATATAATTTTATGATTATTGTTGGTTATTAGGGAAAATTATTATTTGTAATATTATTATTATTTTATTATTAATTAGTATTACTACTATAATATTTAGTCTAATACTGTTTTCATATTACCAATACCAATATTTAATATTTTCAAATCTATTTCAGTTTTTAACTTAAATTATACACTTACCTATTCCTAGATGTCATAAATGAGTTTTCGACCTAAATTATTATTTTATTTTTGGTTTTTATAAAGTATCTTGATTAGTAAAAATAATTTAAAAAAATATCTCGATTTTCAAATAGTAGCTTTTTATCAGAATTTTATTTTTACAAAATATACGTTTTAGCCTTAACTAATTTTTTAGAATTATTTCACTTAAAATAATTTTGATTTATAAAAGTAATATTTTAGCCTAAAATAGTATCTTGTCAAAACTTAGAGATTTTGCCCTGAAACATCTTTCGATTTTTGGTTATGTATTTGAAAGCATATTTTGTCTAAATAAATTATACTTCAAGCATTATAAAATATTTTTTATATATACTATTTTTCAAATCCCTTCAGTTATCCTTCTGTCCGAGACCAATCCCGTTATTCCTATTCCCTCGCCAAATTCGTAATACCATATGTCGGTCCTAACTAATTTGACCCTTCTAGACCCAATGGAACTGTCCGTGCCACCATCAGAGATCACCTTGTGTAGTTGTTATCTGATGTCGCAATTTATGTCACATTGATCATTGCAGTACAACAGGCGTCCTACCAGGCAAGACACCTTGCCATTTGCTGTTTATTTATTTTAGCTCATATTTCATGCATTATTCATTATTTTCTTTATGCAAAATAACTGTGATATGGCATAACTTGTTAGAACTTACTGTTCAGTTACATTTCCTGCTATGTATTATTTTTCCTTACAA
>JANAVB010028000.1:15469849-15557578 GCA_029216955.1 Iris pallida | reverse complement strand
CAATAATCTGAATATTCAGAATTTAATTATTAAACTTGGTTAAAGCATGCAAAGAGGATTTAATCCACGTGACAGCGCCACGGGGGGTCGGGGTACCTTGCCACGCCGCAAGGGGGTGGCTCGCCGATGAGGGGGGGTTGCGCCGAGGGGGCCGTCGGATGCTACACGCGGGCGCGGGAAAACGCCGTCGTCGACGGCGGGGCTCGGGTGAGGGGGGAAGGAGGACGAGAGCGGAGAGAGAGAGGGATAGGGTGGCGGTGATGAAGGGGGCTGTGGTTTGTGTGGAAGCAAGTTTAGGGTTAGGGTTGAGAGTAGATGCATATATATATATGCATGAAGGAGATCCAAATGAATAGGACCATACTGGGTTCGGCCTAAGTTAGGGTTAAACTTAAGGAATGGTTTGGTTGCTAGGAATTTTAACACCACATCTATATAAGTATAGATATATATATATATAATCTAAAAATAAACCAATTGAATAATAACACTATATATATTTAATTATGATATAAATATAATCTAATAATAAATCTATATGAAACTTGGTTAGAGTTATAAAATTATAATTAATGTAACAGCATTATTTAACAAATAACAATATTTAGTAATCTTGCATCTATATATATTTACAATATAATTAAACCCTGATTAGAAATAATTAATTAATTATTAAAAAATAGATTAACAAGCTATTCTTCAAAAAAAAATAATAGTTTTAAAAATTCCCTGAAATTCAGGGGATTTACAAGCGGATCCACCAGTGGATCCCCCAGTTACTGCACAGTGGGTCCCAGAGTACCCCCATACTCGGTTCCATCGGTTACTGGAGAGTACATGCGCAGACCCGCAGATCCTCCGACGGTACCAGAGAGGCGAGAGGCGAGTTCCGACGAGAGCTATGGCCCGCGGGGACTCGTAAGTAAATTAAGATTTATTAATTTTTTCATTTATTCAAGTTAATAATCCAATCGTTTCTTCTTTGTAGGTTTTTTTGTTTAATGTTGCCAAGTCTCTTGGAGAAATTGTCAGGGCTAACTTCCATGGTTCCTACTCAACTTTTCGTCGGTGCCTCCAAACTTGAAGTACTGGCTCGACGAGTGAGGGTATATATCTATATCTTCTGGTTAATTATTAGTTACTCTTTAATCAACCATTTTTTAAATTACGTAATAATTGAATTTCTATGTTAGAAGTGTACTGGTGGGGCCTCCATCGCGCGAGGACGCGATCCGCAGGACCACGAGAAGCGCTGTCTCGAAAAAGATACAAGATATGATTTATGACCTGAAAATGGGACATACGAGCCGAAATTGGTTCCGAATAGAGTTATGAGGACCTCTTAGGTATGATGAATACTCCTGCGTACAAGGAGAAATCGGAGAAGACGAAGGCGAACCGACAGGCCACGGGGCTTCATACGGGGGATCAAGGCCCCACGCAGCGATGCTTGCAGATCTGGTGAGATACCGTAAATTCATTTCACTATTGAATTAGGTATTATTATATACGGAGTTAATTAAGTTCTACTAAATTTTGTATGCAGCTCAACCGTCGGTGAATGAGGGAAAGGCGCCAGAATCGGTCACCATGCACGACGTGTTCCAGCATATGCACAAAAACGAAAGATGGGAGCTTCGTCGACGAGAGGGCCAAGGAGACTGATGTAAGTACTTATGTTTATGAGATTTACGTTAGAATTTAAAGTATCGGACTATAACTTAGGTAAACTTAGGATTCACACTTAACTTACAGTGAAACATAGGATTTATATTACAACTTAGGTAATCTTATAATATAACCATTCACTTGATGAGGGCTGCGTATCGTGAGGCCCTTATCGGGCTCAGTTAACTGACACTGAGAATATCGTGAAACGATGCCCGCTACCGGACGCCCTCTTCTTTGGCCGCTCGTAACGACTTGTTCGTAGATACCATCGGCGACTTTAAGAAGGGCTCATGTACGAAGTCGGCTCCCTAGGCCGTTGCCATTGCGACGCAGAATTTCCACCGACACCACCTCCTCCCCTCCCGCGGCCCCCGACACGACGATGATGTTAGGTCGCAGCTTACGCAGCTGCACGGCGGTGTCGTCCTTGCGAGCAATTTGCCACGTACTTTCCGCCTCCGTCTGCTGCTGGTGTCGGTCCGTCTTCTACTGGTGCCGGTTCGTCGACTATTGGTGTCGGTCCTTCTTCCGTGGGTCATCTTTCTTTTAACCCTACTGCCCCTCTGGTACCGACTCCGACTGTGACGGCACTCCTGGATCTCATGTCGCCAGAGCAGCTACGCGACTTCCGAGCAGTGTCTACACGACTTGCCGCCGTACCTAGTGGAGGAGTATATTCGTCGGTCGCAGTAGGGATTACCACCACCGGGCATCGAACTCCTCCTCCTCCTTAAAATATTGTAATTAAGAAAATTTGGAATATTTGTGGGAATTTTGGATTATTTGTGCTATGATCGGATCATAACGACGGATATTAGGTTACTCTTCAGGATAATTGATGTCTATTTTATATTAATTTGGTTGGTCTATGTGATTCTTGGATAATTGGTGTGCATTAATTCATATGTGCATATTTGGTCTATATGATTCTTGGATAATTGGTGTGTATTATATATTTGGTCTATGTGATTGTTGGATAATTGGTGTGCATTATATATTAGTTTGGTTTATGCATATTTTGTGAACAGGGAAAGTGCTGCAATTTTTTTTTTTAAAAAAATCTCAGTTAGCGACGGACTAGTGACCGGTTAGCGACGAATATTTCCAATTTTCGACTAATTTTCGACGGAATTTTTGTCGCTAACTGGAGATTTGAAACTGTTTCCAGGTAGCGACGGATGGTCGACAGAATATCCGTCGGCAAGGTTCTGGTGGTATATCATTCGAAGGAATAGCGACAAAAATCCGTCGCCAAGGCGACGGATAATCAGCCACTAATCAGTCGCTCTCTCGACGGCGTAGCGACGGAAAATCCATCGACAAGGTTCTGAAAATGCTTGAAATTTCCAGAACCATTACGACGGATAATCAGCCACTAATCAGTCGCTGTGTCGACGGCGTAGCGACGGAGTAGCGACGATTTATCCGTCGCCAAGGTTCTAGAAATGTCAAGCATTTCCAGAACATGGTCGACGGATAAGCCGTTAGTATTCCGTCGCTAATCCGTCCTTTGTTAGCGACGACGATCGACGGACTAGCGACGGAACGATACCCTCTGATACACTGTTACGACGGTTTACCGACGGAATATCCGTTGCTAGCGTCTACACGGTTAAGTATTTAATACTTGAAATGGACGAAAGCCCGTCGGAAAGTCGTCGCTAATGCATCGTATTGTGAAGACGAAAAGTCGTCGCTATTCCGTCGCTCTTCGACTACTTAGCGACGGATCATTATTAGCGACGAGCTGATTGCCGACGGATTATTTTGACCAAGATCCATCAGTTATCGGTCGCTAATACTGATTACCGATGGATGGGTGACGGATGTGGCCATCGCTAAATAGACATATTTTGGTAGTGACTACGAACCCTTTAGTGTCACTTGGGTTGATAAGACTGGACTGTGTCACTCAAAGATGCTCAGTCGCTATATAGTTTTTTTTCATAACACATTGTGCGATGTATTTCTTGTGGACATTGGATACTTTTTATTAGGGAGACATTAGATTTACGACCTAAATGTCACAAATTTTGGGAAGAGAAACACAAATATATGTTCACTTACAAAGATAAAAAGGTTGTGTTGTTCCCATTTTAATCCAAGGATTTTCCAACTGGGCTCTAATCCGAATTATGAACGTTTAAAATGAACAAGAAAGCGATTCACATGGTAAACAAGAGAGAATTTGTCCACGAGAACAATGAGGAAAAACTTATATATGATATTATCGCCACTAGTCTTGCACATACTTGTGACACTATATAATACCTTTCCGTGATTCATCAAGTCTCAGTCAATTATAGTGATGTTATGCCAGAAGACCTACCTAACGAATTTATTCCTTTGCGAAACATTTAACATGCTATAGACTTAGTGCTAGGGTCCATCTGACCTAACTTACCTCACTAAAGAATGAACCCTATAGAACACGTTGAGCTTAGACACCAAATGGATGAGTTGTTATGGAAGAGTTTTATTCGTGAGAGCTTGAGTCCTTATTTCATTCAGCCACTACTCACTCCCAAGATCGATGGCAGTTGGAGGATGTATGTAGATAGTCACACCAACAAGATAATGATCAAAAATAGGTTTCTCATTCCCCGGCTTGACGACCTTTTTCACATGATGGCATGTGTTAGTATCTTTTACAATATAAATCTACATAGTGGTTATCACCAGAGTCGTGTTTATAAAGGTGACGAGTGGAAGACCACGTTTAAGATTAAGGATAGATTATATTAGTGGATTAATGCCCTTTGGTTTATCCATTTCCTCTAGTACCTTTTCTGAGGGTTATGACCTAAATTGTTTGCCCCTTCTTAGGACTCTTCATAGTTGTCTACTTTAATAATATTCTCGTATTTAGTCGAAACATAGAGAAACATCTCTTTCATTTAACCCAAGTCTTGGATGTGCTCTGGAACGAGAAGTTATTTGTTAACTTGAAATTTGTTCCCTTATGACCTCATTTGTCCAAATCTTAAGGTTCATCATGTATAGTGAGCATGTTTTAGCGAGCATTGACAATGTTAAGGCCATTAAGGATTGGCCTACTCCTACGACTATACATGAGACCAATAGATTTTATGAACTGGTCATATTTTATAGAAGATTTGTCGAGGGATTTATTTCTATTTTAACTCTTATTACCAAATGCCTTAAGAAAAGGAATTTGTATGGATTAAAGTCGCTGAGAGAGCATTTGTCAAAATAAAAGGAAGTTGACCTCACCCCCGATCCCTTGTCTCCCTGAATACTCAAAAGTCTTCGAAGTATCTTGTGACACTTCAGGCATAGAATTATGTGTTGTGTTGAACTAAGAGACTCATCCAATCGCTTACTTTGGCAAAAAATTGAATAAGAGTAAACAACGCTACTCAAACTATAACCGAATGTTTTATGCTGTCTATAGAGTGTACGATATTAACGTCAATATATGCTTTAAAATAGTTTATTTTTTCTAACCATCATTGCCTACGTTATTTGAGTTCTCAAAAGAACCTAGGACCTTGATATGCTAAGTGGGTGGAATTTATTCAAGATTATACTTCAGACAAAATAAGACGATACTAATGGTTGAGGATGTATTTATTGGCCGAGTCTTAAGTACGATGTTGCTAGAATAGTAGCACATTGTCGTACATGTGTAAAGAAAACATGAGGCTTTATACTCCTTTACCTATTCCATTCACCCCACGATAGGACAATAGCATAGAATTTTTGTTAGGGTTTCCAAGTACCTTACATGTGCATGACTGTATTTTTGTTGTAGTGGACCATGTTTCTAAGACGGCACATTATATCTCCTGTAGTAAAATGGGTGATGCTTCACATATAACGAGCCTATTCTTTAAGGTTGTTTGGAGGTTACATAGGTTGCCTAGGACTATCGTTTCGAATATGGATGTTAGATTCACGAGCTATGTCTGGAAGACACTTTCGAAATATCTCAATACGATACTTCAGTTCTCGACAACTTACCACCATCAACTTTGTAACTGATGAGCGCCTTTGTGTACATATTTGCTCAAATTTTGTGCGTAGCTCCTCAGATTTTCGAACGGAGGCCTCCCACGAGGAAATTGCTCTTCATGTAGGAACTTTCATATTTTTGCATGGGCAACTTTTCTCCTTCCTTTGAAAAATTTTCTAATAGGGCCTTCGCCCTACACCCCAACGAGTAACCTACAAAAGAGGGGACGCTTTAAGCCACCAATAATATGATATCTTATGAGAGCTTCAAATATCGTGGGACCAGAACTTAGTCATTTTTTAGCACCAACAAGACGCCTTTCAATGCTTTTAAAATCCGCAGTACACTTGCTCGGATTTCAAAGGACTTTAAAAGCACGAAAAACTCTGATGTATCTTTGTTTCATCTTGAGTATTGATGAAGTCTTGCTATCGATGTAGTGCAGAAGTTATGCTCTCAGAGGTGATATGGATGTGATAGACTCTAATTAGCCTTTTTATCTGGAAGTTTGTTTTTTCAGAGGTGGCAAGATGGAACAGATGAACTCCAAAGATCGTAGATGTGTTCAGATGTAATATGGACACAGCAGCTAATAGTTGTGTTTTAAAGATCCGTCTGTTCAGAGGTATAGGTTGGAGATGATAGAAACAAAAGCATAACCGTGAAAAGAATATAGTAGTATTATGGATGTATTAGTTGAAAACCAGGTATAACAACATTGTCTATTAGAGGTAATGTGGACATAACAAACATAAGTTAATTTTAAGATTAACCGCTCAGATGTGCCGAGGACATAGTGGTTTAAACAAACACTCCTAAGACAACTGGGATTAGTAGTACGATATCTATAGACCGACAAGGATCTAAGACTAATTTTGAGAGTTATAAACCCCCCTCAAAAATTTAGAAAAAATAATAGTTTAATTACATATATCTACACACTTTTGAATAACAGTTCAAGATACTATATGTTATGTATATATATGATTAGTTTTAATCATTGTTATGTTGTATGTGTATATGGTTTAGGAAGTATGGCATAGCTAGTATAGTCATATTCCATGGTTAGTATATGAAGCATGGCATGGTTGGTATAGCCGTGTACCATGTCATTCATATTAAACCAAGTTAAAATATGGCATATATATATATATATATATATATATATATATATATATATATATATATATATATATATATATATATATTCTTTTATATATATATATATATATATATATATATATATATATATAAAAATATATATGGCATATCTTATAAAATATATATATATATATATATATATATATATATATGTATATATATATATTATTTTATTTGTAGTATGCTCTTTGGTATTGATTTCGCTTGACCTGAAATGTTAGCAGTTTGTATATTTTGTGTATTGACTTAAGTCGTTTGTTGATTTATCAAAATCGGGTGTGACCATTAGGAAATGGGCCAACACAGCGCTCCCAAGGGAAATTGACTCATCGCTCCGATGACGCCAACAGACGTAGCCACGCCGACGACGAAGAGCAAGGATGCGGCTGACGACCAAAAGAGGGGGAAGGGGGCTGAAGGAGCTGCGGGGGTTACCTCCGACTGGAGGGCTGCCAGCTTGGAGGGCTTACCTGGGACGAGGATAGACCGGGCGGGCTCAAGTGACCTCCGCCATGGGGGAGGCACCATCGTCTGCAGATCGCCCGCACTCGCCAGAGCATACCATCCTGGAAAAATTTATTATATATATATATTTATATATATATATATATATATATATATATATATATACATCTTATATATTTTTTTATAAGATATGCCATATATATATATATATATATATATATATATATATATATATATATATATATATATATATATATATATATATTTTTATAAGATATGCCATATATATATATATATATATATATATATATATACATATTTTTATATATATATATATATATATATATATATATACATATATATATATATATATATATATATATATATTATTTTATATATATATATATATACATATATATATATATATATATATATATTATTTTATATATATATATATATATATATATATATATATAAATATATATATATAATAAATTTTTCCAGGATGGTATGCTCTGGCGAGTGCGGGCGATCTGCAGACGATGGTGCCTCCCCCATGGCGGAGGTCACTTGAGCCCGCCCGGTCTATCCTCATCCCAGGTAAGCCCTCCAAGCTGGCAGCCCTCCAGTCGGAGGTAACCCCCGCAGCTCCTTCAGCCCCCTTCCCCCTCTTTTGGTCGTCAGCCGCATCCTTGCTCTTTGTCGTCGGCGTGGCTGCGTCTGTTGGCGTCATCGGAGCGATAAGTCAATTTCCCTTGGGAGCGCTGTGTTGGCCCATTTTCTAATGGTCACACCCGATTTTGATAAATCAACAAACGACTTAAGTCAATACACAAAATATACAAACTGCTAACATTTCAGGTCAAGCGAAATCAATACCAAAGAGCATACTACAACATCCGCAAGCATGTAAATCATCATTCCGAAGCTTTTATGCACTGGAAATTGTCTGAGTAATTTTATAGTTTATTATGTATTTTATCCTTTATTGAGTCTTAGAATACAAATTATAAAATCGACTGAGTATTACTGGCTTAGGTTATTCAGTCCACACAAAAAAATAAGCCTACCTATTTATCCCAAAAGTCCATAATTCCAAAAAGCCTAAAACCTATACAAATTTGGTGCATTCCTTACTGTTTTGACCAGACAGAACTCAGACAGAACTCTGACCGAGTACGGCCCGAGTTCGGTCTAGGTTATTTGAAATTGAGTTTCCACCAAATCTGCATCCAACGTTCGTATCCGAAATCCCAGCATCCGAACTCTGCCTGAACTCTGCCCGAGTTCTGTTCTCAAAAACACCTATAAATAGAAGAGAAATTTTCTTTTCAAATCACTCATCATTTCTTCTATTTATATATTCCAAAAGTGTTTTTCAGTGTTCAAAAAAAAGCATTCATACTCTGCCTATACATCTCTTAGCCAAAGCCAATAATATCGATTCGACTTAGAGTTTTTTGGTTCTCAGAGTTGTAAAGAGGTCCTTCAAGTTCAAAAATCAATTCTGTTACTGGAGCTGGTCGTGCGCTCGTCACCAAGCACGGTGTTGTGAAGTCAGTCGTATACTTATCACCAAGCACGGTATTTTAAAGAGACTGCAAGCTCTCAATTAGCTTATGAATAGTAGATTAATTGTAGGCAAGAGTACCTACGACTAGATTAATCCTCCAAGTGGGAAACCAGTATATATCGCGGTGTCCACAAAAGTTTGATTTTTTGATCTCTTGCTACATTTATTTACTGTCTATTTATTCAGTGCCATAGTTATCTGCTTTTAATTTTTAATTGGTGATTATTTTTTATTGCACTCGCACTCACTCTATTCACCCCCTCTATAGGTGCTTAACGGTCCTACAATTGGTATCAGAGCGGGTTATATTCTAATATAACACCCTCAGAGAGTATATATGGCAGTCGTAAAATCAATATTCAATGGTGAAGGGTAATCTACAAATAGACCTCTACTATTTGATGGAACAAACTATACTTACTGGAAAACATGAATGACATTCTTCTTAAAGTCTATTGACTTTGATCTTTGGTCTATAGTTATTGACGGTTATAAGAAGCCGACACCTACAGTAGTTGATGGCGTACTTACAGATAAACCTCATGATAAATATACAGAGACAGAAAAAGCAAAGGCTAGTCTAGATGCACGTGTCATCAATGCACTATTTTGTGCAATTGACAAGACGGAGTTCAGTCGAGTTTCAACCTGTAAGACATCTCATGAGATTTGGAAACTTCTTGAGGTAACTCTGAAGGTACTTCCCAAGTAAAGGAATCCAAAATCAGCAGACTAACATAGGAATATGAATCTTTTAAAATAAAACTCGGCGAGTCAATTACACAGATATTCAATCGTTTTCTTGATATTACTAATCCTTTGCAATCTCTTGGTAAAGATTACAGTAATCACGAGAAGATCAGAAAAGTGCTATGGGCTATAACCAAGAACTGAAACCCAAAGACTACTGCAATCATTGAAAAAAAATGACCTCACCATAATGACTCTGGAAATACTTATGGGCAAGCTAATGACCCACGAGCTGGACCTACAAGAGTTTGAAGAAGAATCCCAAAAGAATAATCTATCGCCTTCAAAGCTCAAGCCAGAAGATCAACACGCAAAGATTCTGATGAAGAATCATCCAGTGGTGATGAACAAGCCCTGCTAGTGAAAATTTTCATAAAATTCTTAAAGTTTGAGAAATCAAACAGAAAGAAGAAAGATGTCCATGAAAAAAATGAAGAAGAAACAATCTACTTTGGATGCAAGAAGTCAGGACATATGAAGAAGGACTACCCAACTCCAAAGAAAAGCAGTCCATATGATAGATCAAGATCATGTCGAAGAACATCAACTGGTCAAAAGTATGCAAATACAAGTATCTGACATGAAAGTGATGCTAGTAAATCAGAGGGCGAAGATAGACCCTACAGTACTGCAAATGTCTGTCTCATGGCTTTTGATAAGGTATCCTCAAATCCTCTATATGATGATTTTACTTTCGATGAACTAGAAAATGCCTTCAGCGAATTACTTGAAGAACACAAAAATGTACTTGACAAGTATAAGCAATCTCGAAAAAAGGTCAAGGCATGCACAACTGAAGTAGCTAGACTATCAAATATCATTGAAGATATTAGAGAGACATCTACTACTGGTAAAACGGATGAGATAGCCAAGCTTAAAGTAGCCTGTTATGAGGCTATCCTCAAAATTGAAAAGAAAGAAAGAGACTATGTCAAGATACAAGAGTTATATGACATAGAGAAGATGAAGCACTTAGTCACAGAGCAAAGACTCATTGATATGACCGCTAAATATGAAGAGTCTTATGCGGTTTCTAAAAAG
Source organism: Iris pallida (assembly GCA_029216955.1). Lineage (NCBI taxonomy): Eukaryota > Viridiplantae > Streptophyta > Magnoliopsida > Asparagales > Iridaceae > Iris > Iris pallida. The sequence continues at coordinate 15,546,941 of JANAVB010028000.1, read as the reverse complement.
TTAGAAATCAAGTTAGGCAAACAGGCTATACTTGTGACACAGCCTAAAATTAGTCCTAATGCTAAGCATACACCTAAGAGGACTAAATCACAGAAATCATGTAAGAAACACGAATATCACCATGCTTTCACATATAGGTTTTCAAAGAAACCACAAATACATGTCAACACAAAATCAACTAACATGTTTTCAAAACTTACTTGCACGTACTGTGGTACTCATGGACACACATCACAGTATTGTCTAGCAAGAAAGCTTGTTGACAATCACACACTGATTTAGGGATCTAAGACTAATCAATATGGACCCTTTAGTAAATATATACCAAAGGATTCATCTACTTATATTGTAGGTGGACCCTCAACCCTCTCATGCTAAAAACAAGTGGATCCTCGATAGCAGATGTTCGCGGCACATGACTGGTGATGCATCTTTGTTCGCCACGCTATCGATGAAGAAAGAAGTGTTAGGGTTATATACTAAAAGCATCACTTTATGTAGTAACCTTATTTTCTTAAATTTTGAATGAGACTCATATGGGCAAATGTTTGCATATTGTATTTGTTGCAAGTGTTAATGCAAATGTCTGATATTCTATATTGTAGATAATATGGTGTGTGGTGTCACACAGAAGATCATATTATCAGTTTTTATGGAGTATATAAATAGTTCACAACCTAGATGGACTTGGACAATCTATTGGAAATGTTGTAGTGTAATCTGGTATTAGTCTATCTTGACTATAGGTTTACACTAGTACACTTTGTGTGTATTGAACAGGACCACTTGAGGTTGTTCTCTTTGTACTGACTACATAAGAGAACAAACACCTCTGTTATTATGGATGCTTGTACTCTTAATCCGGATATAATAACGGACATGTATATGCAATGTGCATTACTTTGACTCATAAAAGAGTGAGATTCATTATGGATCAACAACCTCTATGAATTGGGTAATAATATTGTATGTATGATGGGCTGTTGATTATAAATGGAATCCATGTTCCGATACATCGGGTTGATGATGTCCTCTTAAGGAGCTCATAAGGATTGTCATGTAAACCCTGCAGGTGGATTATATCCGACATGACAAATAAAGTTGAGCGGTACTACTTAAGGATAAAAGACGTCGAATCAATATAGTTGTCAGTAACTTAATTTGATCGACGGACATACGATATCTTAACATGGGGAGCCAAACGAGCATATAATAAAAGGAGCCCACAAACATAATTTGGGATTAGGGAGGTAGTGCAACAATAGCTCATTAGTGGACCGAGCTATTGTTAATGGGCCTGGATTGTGTGTTTGGGCTAAACATGGGATATTCAGATCCATTAGGAGGCCTAACCCTAATTTCTCCTCATGGTCCCTGCCGTAGCCTATATATATCCTCTATTCTCTGGCTGCCAGATTAATGATCAGAAATCTGAAATTTTCTCTAAATTCGTGATTCACGTAAGGAGAGAAAGAGAGTGCTGCCAAGGAGAAGAAAAAGTTGGGAGATCGTCGCCCACACGACGTCCAACTCGAGGAAGGAATACGTGCAGAAGATCTTGGGGTCGTACGTTCGAGATTGCCAGGAATTAATTGTCTTCTTTCCGCCGCAGGTATAATTCGTGAACCCTAGTTTTCGCCTATGAAGGGTTAGAACACGTATTAGATCTGTTTAACTTTCTATCGATCAATACGCACACCAAAGGAAGGGTCCTGGGAATCCCCAGTTCCATCAATTGGTATCAGAGACAAATTGGATCTACGTATTGATTGATACGTCCATGTTGTCCAATAAAACTTGCGCTACGTAATAGTCGGTAGATGTAGATCTGTTCTAACTCGGTTTTGCAGGCATCTTAGATCCAACTATTATGGTCCAATGCATGTTTTTTGATTGTGTTGTTTAAACTACGGACATGTCGTGGATGTTGTTGTTGCTGTGGATGTAATTAAAATCACGAGGGTTGATCATGCTTATTAATTTAATTTTTCAATCTAGATTATGTGTGAACTCCTTCGGGAGGCATAGGAATGATGTAATTTTAATTATTTTTGATCAATCGTGATGGCGGCGGTGGCTGTTTCTGACGCCGGACGAGATGCTGGTTTTGAGCAATCCAGAGGCAGACAGATGATTTTCGATGAAGGAATCGACAGCCAAAACCTAAATAGTTGAGGACGGAGCAGCAAAGATGACCATAATAGTTGGATATTTTCTCTTATTTTTGTCATTTTACTTTTTCTAATTATGCATGTTTATTATTGTGTGGTTGTTTTTTTTGAAAAACCAAGCCTACATTAATAATGGACAACATGGACATAATATCAACTAGTAGAAAAACCCTCATTGTTAAATAACTAAGTGGGAGAGGATTTTTATTTAGTATAAATCCAATGGTCTCCATTACTGGTTTGTAGGTGATGTAATTATACTTGCGTGTTGGCTTTAGTGCTTTCCTCCATATCGGATGAGTATAATTATGGATCACCAGTACAAACTTCCTTAGGGATAATTGTAGAAAGTTACCTAGTATGTGTTCACTTCTCCATCTGAAGGAACTCATTACAAGGTAATGGACTTAGTATTAAGTAATGGTATACACTTAGATACAAATAATGGTATCCTCCCCATCGGAGTCACTGCTATTATTTGTATGACCAAAGCAAGACCAGCATATTAATTTTATTTATCATAAAGTTATATTGACATGATAGTAAAATTAATAAGAAAAATCTACTTGAACAAAGTTGAATTTGTATACGTCCACACTATCGTGGCATGCTAAATTCATGGTGTTCAAGGTGTTGGTAAATTTCTTATTATTGTTTTGAGGGAATCAATATTTAGTTAATTCAAAAAGTTTTTTTGCCCTACATAATTTTATTTATGTGATTCTCAGGATTTTAAAAAATGGGTTCTTTCAGTCCACTTATGGTGATTCTTAAAGAAAATAAACTTACTGGACCTAATTATATTGACTGGAAACGTAATTTAGACATTGTTCTGACTGCTGAGGAGTACAAATATGTACTTGTTGAGGAATGTCCACCTAAGCCTGATGCTAACTCTGATAAAGAGGTCAAAAAGGCTTATAAGAAGTAGAAAAAGGCAGATGAGATGGCGCGGTGTTACATTCTGGCATCTATGTCAAATGTACTGCAACATCAGCATCAGGCCATGACCACAGCTTATGACATGATATATAACCTCAAGGAACTCTTCGGACATCAGAGTAGAGCAGCTAGGCAGTTTGCTATAAAATGTTTGATGAATACAAAAATGGCTGAGGGGACACCAGTAAGGGATCATGTTCTCAAGATGATGGGTCATCTGAATGAGATGGAGATCCTTGGTGCTGAAAATGATGGAGAAACCCAAGTCGATATCATTCTCGGGACTCTGCCTAAAAGTTTTGACAATTTCTGCCTTAATTACAACATGAACAAAAGGTTGTATAGTTTGACAGAACTTGCAAAAGAGCTACAGGATGCTGAATCTCTCTTTAGGCAGAGTGGTCATGTTTTTGTTTCTGAAAAGGCTTCTACTTCTAAGCCAAAAGGCGGTAAGAAGAAGAATAACATTTAGAAACAGGCAAACTTAGCAAAGAAGGGCATGGGACCTCAAGGCACGGTAAAAAGCCGAAAGGCAAATGTTTCAAGTGCAAAGGGTCAGGACATTGGAAGACTGATTGTCCACTTCTCAAACAAGGGAACAAAGAAGGTATATCTCATTTACTAGTAGTTGAAACATGTTTAGCGGTGTTATCTACCGGCATCTGGTGTGTAGATATAGAAGCCACTAATCATGTCTGCAATACATTGCAGGGGTTCCAGGAAACCAGACGGCTCAATGATGGAGAGATATGCTTGTTCATGGGTGATGCTACAAAAGTATCGGTCGTTGCATTAGGAGATGTTACTTTATCTTTTGGTAGAAATAAGTCTTTGACATTGAGAGACTGTCTTTATGCACCTTCACTTAGAAGGAATTTAGTTTCTGTTTCTATGCTAGTTAAGGATGGATATTCAGTTTATTTTAATGACAATATTGTTATTAGAAAGAATAAATATTTTATCTGTTCTGGTGCATTGGTTGATAATTTGTATATCATTAATCCTATTTCGCCCACAATACAACTTATGGAAATGAATAATATGTCATCTAACTTAAATAAGAGAAACGAACCTTCTTGTATGAACCAAACATATCTTTGGCACTTACGATTGGGGTATATTAACCTAAGAAGGATTCAAAGACTGGTTGAAGATGGACCTTTGAGTTCATTGGAAGTGGAGGCACTTCCAGTCTGTGAATCCTGCTTGGAAGGTAAAATGACCAAAAGGCCTTTTACGGCAAAGGAGTATAGGGCCAAAGATGTGTTGGAATTAGTTCATTCTGATTTGTGTGGACCCATGACTATCCAAGCTAGAGGTGGCTTTGAATATTTTGTCACATTTATTGACGATTATTCAAGGTATGGATACATTTATTTGATGCACCGTAAGTCTGAGTGCTTTGAGAAATTCATAGAGTACAAGGCTGAAACGGAGAAACATCATGGAAAATGTATCAAGTCATTACGATCAGATCGTGGTGGCGAGTACCTCTTTGGAGAGTTTAGGGATTATTTATCAGAGGCTGGGATTGTATCCCAATTGACTGCACCTGGAACGCCCCAACAGAATGGTGTAGCCGAAAGAAGGAATAGAACTCTTATGGAGATGGTTAGATCAATGATGAGTTATTCGGATTTGCCAGATTCGTTTTGGGGATATGCCTTAGAGACTGCAGCTTATATTTTGAACTTGGTTCCTTCTAAGTCAGTACCTCTTACTCCCACAGAGCTGTGGATTGGGCGTAAGCCTAGTCTGAAACATGTTCGCTTTTGGGGTAGTCCAGTACATGTGCTGAATTGGAAAGCAGATAAGTTAGAATCTCGTACAGAAGTACGCTTGTTTATAGGCTATCCAAGAGGAACGAAAGGAGGTTTATTTTATAGTCCTAAGGATCAGAAGGTCATTGTTAGCACCAATGCCCGATTCTTAGAGGAAGACTATGTGATGAGCCATAAACCCACAAGTAGAGTTGTTCTAGAAGAACTGAGACGTGAGACACCAAGTACTTTAGTACCAACAGTACAAGAGGATGAACCACAAATAACTGCACAACGTGTCACAAATGTTACACCACAACCGATAGTGCCTCATCGTAGTGGGAGGGTTGTGATACAACCTGATAGATATATGTTCTTGGGAGAGTCATCAGATTTCGTCCCTGAGGAACAAGATTATGATCCCTGTACCTACAATGAAGCACTCCAAGATAAAGATGCAGAGTTTTGGCAAAAAGCAATGATATCTGAAATAGAATCTATGGATTCTAATCAGGTCTGGGAGCTTGTAGAACCACCCGTTGGTGTAAAAGCCATTGGATGCAAGTGGGTCTATAAGAGAAAAAGAGGATCAGACGGTAAGGTTGAAACCTTTAAAGCTCGGCTTGTAGCAAAAGGTTTTACTCAAAGAGAGGGTATCGATTATGAGAAAACCTTTTCTCCTGTAGCCATGCTTAAGTCTATTCGGATTCTTTTATCTATTGTAGCTCATCTCGATTATGAGATTTGGCAAATGGATGTCAAGACAGCTTTCCTTAATGGAAGTCTTGAGGAAGACATCTATATGAAGCAACCAGACGGGTTCATTGAAAAGGGCCAGGAGCATCTTGTTTGTAAGTTCAAAAAGTCCATTTATGGACTTAAGCAAGCTTCCAGATCTTGGAACATCTGTTTTGATCAGGTGATAAAATCTTATGGATTTGATCAATGTCAGGATGAATCATGTGTATACAGAAAGTGTGACGGAAACGTGGTGGTGTTCCTAGTACTTTATGTGGATGACATCTTGCTCATTGGAAACAATGTGAAGGTATTATCTGATGTAAGGGTATGGTTATCCAAACAGTTTGATATGAAGGACTTGGAAGAAGTAGGTCACATCCTTGGGATCAAAGTTCTACGAGATCGCAAGAAAAGGATGTTGGGCTTATTCCAAGCTTCCTATATTGATACTGTACTAACTCGTTTTAGTATGCAAAATTCTAAGAAAGGTTTCTTACCTTTTAGACATAGAATTGCTCTATCAAAGGAGCAGTGTCCGAGGACACCTAAAGAGATAGAGAATATGAAGGCAGTTCCTTATTCTTCAGCAGTAGGAAGCTTAATGTATGCAATGCTATGTACGAGACCAGACATCTGCTTTGCCGTAGGCATGGTCAGCAGATATCAGTCTAACCCAGGACTAGAGTACTGGACTGCCGTAAAGCATATTTTGAAGTACCTGAAAAGGACTAAAGAGTATATGCTAGTTTACCAGGCAGATAGTTTAGTTCTCTTGGGGTATACAGACTCAGATTTTCAGTCAGATAGGGATTCCAGGAAATCTTCCTCAGTTTATGTGTTTACTTTGGGAGGTGGAGCCATTGTGTGGAGGAGTATCAAGCAAAAATGTATTGCTGATTCCACCATGGAAGCCGAGTATGTGGCAGCCTCTGAGGCAGCCAAAGAAGCGGTTTGGCTCAGAAACTTTCTGTTGGACTTGGATGTGGTACCTAGTTTGCCTAAGTCTATTACACTTTATTGTGATAATAGTGGTACAGTGGCAAACTCGAAAGAACCACGAGCCCATAAGATAGGCAAATACATTGAGCGTAAGTACCACCTGATACAAGATTTCGTAAAGAAAGGAAAAGTTGCTGTGATCAAGATAGCATCAGCCGACAACCTAGCTGATCCCTTTACAAAGAGCTTACCAGCTAAGGCTTTTAACTGTCATGTTGAGGGAATGGGAGTCAGATGTGTAGCAGCATGGCTTTAAGTATAAGTGGGAGTTTTGTAACAGTATACTGAAAAGCAATGCTTTGAGTATAAGTGGGAGATTGTTAGGGTTATATACTAAAAGCATCACTTTATGTAGTAACCTTATTTCCTTAAATTTTGAATGAGAATCATATGGGCAAATGTTTGCATATTGTATTTGTTGCAAGTGTTAATGCAAATATCTGATATTCTATATTGTAGATAATATGGTGTGTGGTGTCACATAGAAGATCATATTATCAGTTTTCTATGGAGTATATAAATAGTTCACAACCTAGATGGACTTGGACAATCTATTGGAAATATTGTAGTGTAATCTGGTATTAGTCTATCTTGACTATAGGTTTACACTAGTACACTTTGTGTGTATTGAACAGGACCACTTGAGGTTGTTCTCTTTGTACTGACTACATAAGAGAACAAATACCTCTATTATTATGGATGCTTGTACTCTTAATCCGAATATAATAACCGACATGTATATGCAATGTGCATTACTTTGACTCATAAAAGAATGAGATTCATTATGGATCAACAACCTCTATGAATTGGGTAATAATATTGTATGTACGATGGGCTGTTGATTACAAATGGAATCCATGTCCCGATACATCGGGTTGATGATGTCCTCTTAAGGAGCTCATAAGGATTGTCATGTAAACCCTGCAGGTGGATTATATCTGACATGACAAATAAAGTTGAGCGGTACTACTTAAGGATAAAAGATGTCGAATCAATATAGTTGTCAGTAACTTAATTTGATCGACGGACATACGATATCTTAACATGGGGAGCCAAACGAGCATATAATAAATGGAGCCCACAAACATAATTTAGGATTAGGGAGGTAGTGCAACAATAGCTCATTAGTGGACCGAGCTATTGTTAATGGGCCTGGATTGTGTGTTTGGGCTGAATACGGGATATTCAGATCCGTTAGGAGGCCTAACCCTAATTTCTCCTCATGGTCCCTGCCATAGCCTATATATATCCTCTATTCTCTGGCTGCCAGATTACTGATCAGAAATCTAAAATTTTCTCTAAATTCGTGATTCACGTAAGGAGAGAAAGAGAGTGCTGCCAAAGAGAAGAAAAAGTTGGGAGATCGTCGCCCACACGACGTCCAACTCGAGGAAGGAATACGTGCAGAAGATCTTGGGGTCGTACGCTCGAGATTGCCAGGAACTACTTGTCTTCTTTCCGCCGTAGGTATAATTCGTGAACCCTAGTTTCCGCCTATGAAGGGTTAGAACACGTATTAGATCTGTTTAACTTTCTATCGATCAATACGCACAACAAAGGAAGGGTCCTGGGAATCCCCAGTTCCATCAAGAAGGATACGTCTCCTTCGAAAACAACTTGAGAGGTGATATCATTGGAAATGGCATTATCGGTATATCTCCTTATTCTGTAATAAAAGATGCTTGTCTAGTTACATAATTGAAACATAACCTACTGAGCATAAGTCACTTGGCAGATAATGGTTATGGCATCAATTTTATAAAAATATAAATGTACAATATATGATATGTCATCTGGTAATCTCGTATATGAAGGGATTAGAGAAGACAATATTTATGTTTTCTTTCTAGAGAGTACTAATAATACAGGAAGATGTCGAGTCACAAACTTAGATGAAAGCTGGCTGTAGCATATGAGGCTAGAACATGCTAATATGGACACTATCTCATGGCTAAGCACTAAAAATTTGGTAAAAGGACTCCCTAAGATTTCATTCAAGAGAGATATAGAATGTGCAGACTGTGAAAAGAACGAAGCACATAGATCTACATTTAAATCCATCAACGCTGTAAGTACTTCTAGACCTTTGCAGCTGATACATATGGATTTATTTGGTCCTAGTAGAGTCGCTAGTCTTGGCAGTAAGCTCTATGCCTTTGTTATTGTTGATGATCTCTCGCTTTACTTCGATTTACTTTTTATCAAACAAAAGTGATACAATTTTTAAATTTTAGATATTTTATAAAAAGGTACAAAAAGAAAAAAGGCTTTATGATTACTCGTATTCGAAGTGATTATGGCAGCAAATTCGTAAATACTGATTTCAAAAAGTTTTGTGATGATAGTGGATATTACCATGAGTTTTCCTGTCCTAGAACTCCTCAACAGAATAGTGATGTGGAGCGAAAGAACCGTACTTTAAGCGAGATTGCTAGAGTCATGCTGAATCAGCTCAATCTTCCTAAATACTTTTGGGCAGAAGCTGTGAGTATAGTCAGTCATGTTTTAAATATGATGTTAATTCGACCTATCTTAAAAAAATGCCTTATGAACTTTGGTTTGGAAGAATTCCAAACATTTCATATTTTAAAGTTTTTGGATGTCGCTGTTTTATCCTGAATACCAAGGACAACTTGGAAAAGTTCGACTCTAAAGCAGATGAAGGGATATTTCTCAGATACGTTGCTAAGAGTAAGGGATATAGAATTTTCAATAAAAGATCTATGATTGTTGAAGAATCCGTTAATGTTACTTTTGACGAGCTCAATAGTCACAGATCTAGCGACAGTGATGATGAAGATGTACAAGCCAGAACCGATAAAAATCCTGTGGAAGATCTGACTCATAGATTTGAATCATTGAAGTTCTTGCCAGATCATCCAGAGATGTTCATTATAGGTGATATATCAAAAGGTGTAAGTACACGCTCTTCATATAGAGATACTGAAATAACAGCTAATGTAGCTTTCATTTTACAAGTAGAACCTAAGAATGTAGCAGATGCTTTTAATGATAATTTTTGGATTGATAACATGCAAGAGGAACTTAATCAATTTGAGAGAAACCAAGTATGGAAATTTATTCCAAAACCTATTGGTCAATTGATAATTGGTACTAAATGGGTGTTCCGAAATAAATTAAGTGAAGATGGACAAGTTCTACGTAACAAAGCATGTCTATTACCACAAGGTTATAATCAAGAAGCAGGTATTGATTATGACGAGACATATGCTCCTGTTGCTAGACTAGAAGCTATCCGCATGTTTTGTGCATATGCATATTTTAATAATTTTAAATTATTTCAAATGGACATAAAAAGTGTATTTTAAAAAGAATTTTTGAAAGAAGAAGTTTTTGTGAAACAACCCCCTAGTTTTAAAGATTTTCAAAAACCTGATCACGTCTTTAAACTTAAGAAAGCACTCTATGGACTCAAACAAGCACCTCGTGCTTGGTATGAACCCCTAAGTGCCTTCTTACTTGAAAATAGTTTTTTAAAAGGAAGAGTTGATACTACTTTATTTATCAAGTCTTTAGATGATGATATTCTTCTTGTGCAAATATATGTTGATGACATCATATTCGGATCTACTAATGAAAAACTTTGTCAAGAGTTTGCTAAGTATATACAAAGTGAATTTGAGATGAGTATGATTGGAGAACTGAACTTCTTTCTAGGACTTCAGATCAAACAACACTTAAAAGGAATATTCATCAATCAAGCTAAATATACAAAGGACATACTGAAAAAGTATGACTTTGACAATGTAAAGCCAATCGAAACTTCAATGGCTACATCAACAAAGCTTGACATTGATAAAAGTGGTAAACCTGTCGACCAGCATAAGTATCGAGGTATGATTGGTAGTTTATTATATTTAACTATTAGTTGTCCTGATAATATGCTTAGTATCTGCGTTTGTGCATGATATCAGGCAAATCCTAAGGAATCACACTTATATGCCGTTAAGCGTATCTTTTGATACCTTAAGGGAACTTTAACAGTCGGCTTATGGTATCCTAAAACCAAATCCTTTAACCTGATAGGTTACTCAGATACGGATTTTGTAGGATGCAAAGTAGACCGTAAAAGTACCATCGGTACATGTCATCTCCTAAGAAAAGCCTTAGTCTCATGGTTTAGCAAGAAACAAAATTCTGTAGCACTATCAACTACTGAGGCTGAGTATATCACGACAAGACGATGTTGTGCTCAAATTCTGTGGACGAAGCAAACCTTAGAAGACTATAATCTGCACTACACTAAGATTCCTATTTATTGTGACAACACTAGCACTATTAACCTGACTGAGAATCCTATATGTCATTCACGCACAAAGCACATAGAGATTTGTCATCACATTTTACGTGATCACCAACAACACGGTGATATTTGCTTAGAATTTATTGACACAGATCATCAACTAGCAGATATTTTCACAAAACCTTTAGCTGAAGACTGCTTTAACAATTTGCGTCGAGAGCTCGGCATACTTGAATTTTCAAATTCATAATATAGTATGATTAATAAATCAATTTATAACTTAAAACTTTAACCTTTATTAATGGACGTTATTTTGGGTACAAGCCGAAAGGGTTCTTCTGTCATACAGGCATAAATAGCCTAAAGCGACACTGTGTACTAGTCTTCGGACTACCACTAGCTAGGATCCGGCCCCTACAGCTAACCCAAAGTAATAGAAATTATTAAATAAAGAATTATTAAGGTTATACATTGAAATTTATCAATTATACAACATTAATGACATTAGAAATACAAGTAGCCAAACTCGGACCGAGTTCGGATGGAACCTGCGCGAATTTCCAGAATAGAACAACTGGCCCTAGTCTTTATAAACCCCACTATTCCCTCTTCTATTTCCCATCTTCCTACTGAGAATCCTCTCTAAAACCCTAAGTGAAGGTTCTCCTCCTCCTCCTCTTCAAGTTTTATGGAGTTTTGAAGTCATCTTCTTCATCCTCTTCTACTTCCTTCCTACAAAGGTAATCATTTATCCTCCTCTTTACTTTCAATAGCACCCAAAGACCAAAAGAGAAGGATTGTACCTCCCAAGTAGGATCATCCTCTTCGTTCTATGTCCCAATAAATGTTTTCAGTCCAGCTCGTCCTTCTGACAATGACGACTATGACTGCGGTTTATTCCCTGACTAGAAATTTTTCGATCTTTGGTTTACTTCCTTCTTTGGTCATAAAATCTATAATGGAGCGTGTGTAAATTTTACAATCTTTTCTGAATATGCTCATACTTTTAACCAACTTGAAATTCAGGACTTCTTTAAAAATTTTGATAATTTCTATGATAATGCCGTTAGGATGTTTTAATGCAACTTGTAAGTAAAAGATAATGGCAATTTCTATTCTTGTGCTGCTAGACAAGAACTTGAGTTCAGTGCCATTGATATTAGTGAATATTTTTACGTTTCTGATATTGGTGAAGCCTTGGTAGATATTAACCACGTAGAGTTTCCAGAAGGTGTCACCCTTGACACCTTTAAAGCTTTGATGTGTCACCCTCGTCATGTCCCACGTAGGTGTTTACAAAGAACAAAAGTTTTATTACAAACTAAGAAAAGAGTACAGGAGTACAATTGATTTCCGGGGAAGTACAACTATAGAAATCTGATCAGAAGACGATCACTTTATCCCTTGGACGATGTGATATCGAAGACACGAGCCTCTTGAGGATGCAGCAGCACTCTAGCAGGAGATTATGATCAAATTTCATCCTTTGTGATTGATTTAAAACTCTATTTATAGAGTTATTGAAATAACTGTTTAGCAGTTATTCTGGGTTGCGCACGCTTCAGGTTGCGCGTGGCACAATATAGCAACTTGTGCGAGCGGTTGTACCAACTATTATGGATGCATGGCATTATTTGATTGAGATGTACGTGGTCGTGGGCAGTGTAGTACGCACGTTCTGCGAAGTTAGTAGCTTGTGCGCTACGTCACTCTATCTTGAACACTAGTTGATCACCTTGTACGAGCCGCATCAGGTTGTGCGTGGTACAATGTAACAACTTGCACGAGCGATTGTACCAATTGTTATGAACGAGTGGCATCGTTTGATTGAGATGCACGTGGTCGTGGAGGCAGTGTAGTGAGCATGTTCTATAAAATTGGTGGCTTGTGCGCCACGTCACCCTGTTCAAAATAAGAATTGATCAAGTGGCGCCAACTTTCCGACTGCGCATGGGCGCAACTGGACAACTGGCGCCTTTGACTAAGTTATTTTTGTGCTGTACTGATTAATCCTCGTGCCATACAGTGACTTGCGTGAACCAACTGTCATCATTAATTACATGCTGAGAAAATCTTCTCGAGCGCCGCATTGTGCGAGATTTGAATAAATTTTCCTTAATCTTCGTGCTGTCGGTTTGTCAGGTAATGATGATGCCATTACAGGTTCTCGAGGAAGTGCGCCACGTGGCGCTCGGGCAACCTGACTCCAGTGCAACCTGACGTTGGCACATCCTGTTGTTGCACAACTTGATTCTTTGGCACAATGTAATATTTTAGCGTCATCTGATGATCGAACACTTTAATGGGTGGCGCAGCTTAAATTTTAGCCTCTTCAAGACCCCATTTAAAGTTTTCGAAACTTGAAAATACTTTAAAGTTTTGAAATACTTTGAATTATGCTAGTTTTGCTTGGATTGCGCCAGAGAACTATCTGTGTTGCACCAGTCAACTCGAGCCCAATTCTTTAGCATGGACTGCGTAACTGTTTGGGCTATAAATAGCCTTACACACTGTGCCTTTCATTTTACTAACATAATTTTCTCGAAACCCTGCCTCCTTCTTTAACCACTCTGTCTCTTCTTCTTACCGATTCAGAAGCTGCTTCGACAAACCCTAATGGTGCCCAGGAGATTCGATGTTAGAAAAGAAAAGGGCTTCGCTGAGCCTGTATCTCGTGCTTCATCATGCAGAGAGTAGCGACATGCGTGTCAGTACGTTCCACCTTCGTCACGACGAGAGATTGTTAACCCAGCCATGGAAGGTAAGCATTAGACCGGATCATCGACCACCCTATTTCGAGTTTGGCCGGCTCCTGACGTCGTGCACCCACTCTTTTTAGAGTGGGGCACAACTCATAACTTGTGCCTCCCTTTTTAGGGTTTGGTTACTATCGACCCATGTTTCACGACGCTTGTAAAACCCCTAAATTTTTACTATATTTTTTATTTTATAAATTTTATACTGATTATTATTTTGTATTTGTACGTCGCGTAGTTGCATTGTACGTGATGCGCAAAATTTTAATTTTTTTATAATTGCTCGACAAGTGCGAATATGTGCGAGCGTACATATTTTTAGAAAAATATTTTTCTATTTTTATAGTTTCCAAATAATATATATACTAATTATTTTTGCTATCGTACCAAACTTTTCTAAGTTTGCTATTTTATTTATGAAAAGCCTTTTATTTATAGAGTTATAATAATAAATAATATTCTTATAAAATGGTATACTAGAAAAATATATTTATGTAAATGTTATTTGTGCATACATATATATTTCGTAATTATTTATTAGTTTATTTTAAAATAATAATGTAATTTTTGAAATTATTATTATTAGTATTTTTGGAAAATATATTTTGAAATCATTGTGGCAATTTAAATCTTGATTTGATTTTATGGATTTATTTAAATAGTTAAATTAATATCTATATTTGAAATTTAATTTATGTTATTTGATTTTAAACTAAAAGATGGAATTTAATTATATTTAAATTGATTTGGATTTGGATTTGAAAATTTTGAATTGATTTAAATTAAGTAGCGAATTATCTAAGGGGATTTAAACCTCTCTAATCCTTATCCAACTGGGAATTCCCACCTCCTATATAAGGAGAGGTACTCATCCATAAATTTCAACTCCAAATTCCATAACCTAAGTTTGTGCATCGTGTCCCTATCCCCTACCCCCATCCACTATTTATCCCCTTTTACAAGTACATTTTCCCTCACGTCTGACAATCCCGGACGTTCCTCTAGGCTGTGTAGGACATTCCCCGACACGAACCACCAAAACCCATCTAACCGTAATTTTGGTGAACCACTGCTCCGACCACCATCGTACGCACCATCCTCATCCCTGCCACCCGATTGACCACCCCATCTCTGCGTCTCTGGCCATAGTCCATTTCCAGAACCTCCACCGTACCTCACCCGCAGCCCATCCCGACCATCCATTCATAGAACCCCCACCGTGCCCAACTTTGGAACCCTCGACCAACCACTGTCGACCTTGTCATCTTCACCACCACAACTTCCATCTCCGCAACCAGCGCACCCACCTACACCACCGGTTCCAGACCCGTCCTTTCCTCTTCGCCGAACTCCGTCCATCCTACTACGTCGACGCCCACCCGACCAAACACCACCGCCACCGCAAACCCAACCACAGACAGCCTCTATCTCCACCACAGAATCACTACCACCGCGGCCACCGCCACGATAGCCCGATCCCATAGCTGCACAACCGCCGGTCGTCCCCAAAACCACTACCACCAACAAAAAAATAAAACAAAACCACACCACCACCACCCTTACCTCCGGTCGTCGATGAGCCACGAGCTTCGTCCCGCCTTGTCGATGTTGGCCGCGAGCCGACGCGTCGCCAGATCCGGCTAGGCCCTCCAGCAGCGTCGACCCGCACGTACCCAGATCCGATCCTTCCGTCGCCGATCCCGCCGGTACAGCCGCCTCCGACTTTCCGTGCCGCCTCCACCAAACCCCGGCGCCGACCGCGCCCATCCGCCGCTCCTTAAGCCTCGCTACACGCCGGCATCCCCCTCCGCTGCAGCGTCTTTTGGCTGTCGCGGCCGGCACACGTACATCCTCTTTTCTTCTTCGCTTTTTCTCTTTCCTACACCGCGTGTCGAGCCCCGCAGCTCCGCCGACCCAGCGCCGGAACCCTTCGCCTCCTCCACACCCTTTCTCAGCCTCCCGATTGCTCCCCTCTTTTTTTCCTTATGTTATTCTCTCTCTCACCTTTTGTGTGATGACCTACTTAAATTCCTAAGTGAACCAGAGGTTACTTTATTCTCTCTTCCCGGTTGATTTATAACTTTTGTTTGTTTCTTTTGGCTTTTGTGTGTTTACATTAAGTATAGCTACTATATATTGCATAGTATAGCTACGTATATAATTTTATGATTATTGTTGGTTATTAGGGAAAATTATTATTTGTAATATTA
This sequence comes from Iris pallida, assembly GCA_029216955.1. Lineage (NCBI taxonomy): Eukaryota > Viridiplantae > Streptophyta > Magnoliopsida > Asparagales > Iridaceae > Iris > Iris pallida. Next base: position 15,531,098 of record JANAVB010028000.1, on the reverse strand, counting down.
TTATTATTTTATTATTAATTAGTATTACTACTGTAATATTTAGTCTAATACTGTTTTCATATTACCAATACCAATATTTAATATTTTCAAATCTATTTCAGTTTTTAACTTAAATTATACACTTACCTATTCCTAGATGTCATGAATGAGTTTTCGACCTAAATTATTATTTTATTTTTGCGTTTTTATAAAAGTATCTTGATTAGTAAAAATATAATTTAAAAAAATATTCTCGATTTTCAAATAGTATAGCTTTTTATCAGAATTTTATTTTTACAAAATATACGTTTTAGCCTTAACTAATTTTTTAGAATTATTTCACTTAAAATAATTTTGATTTATAAAAGTAAATATTTTAGCCTAAAATAGTATCTTGTCAAAACTTAGAGATTTTGCCCTGAAACATCTTTCGATTTTTGGTTATGTATTTGAAAGCATATTTTGTCTAAATAAATTATACTTCAAGCATTATAAAATATTTTTTATATATACTATTTTTCAAAATCCCTTCAGTTATCCTTCTGTCCGAGACCAATCCCGTTATTCCTATTCCCTCGCCAAATTCGTAATACCATATGTCGGTCCTAACTAATTTGACCCTTCTAGACCCAATGGAACTGTCCGTGCCACCATCAGAGATCACCTTGTGTAGTTGTTATCCGATGTCGCAATTTATGTCACATTGATCATTGCAGTACAACAGGCGTCCTACCAGGCAAGACACCTTGCCATTTGCTGTTTATTTATTTTAGCTCATATTTCATGCATTATTCATTATTTTCTTTATGCAAAATAACTGTGATACATGGCATAACTTGTTAGAACTTACTGTTCAGTTACATTTCCTGCTATGTATTATTTTTCTTACATATTAAACCTAGATTTAAGGAACCACCTTGTGTGTTGCATTCATTGGCCTTGACACGTTTTACCACGAAGTTGTGTGTCGCATGTAGAACACGGACATGCGTGATCGGCTGGCCACCGGTACGTATAAGTCGTGCGATAGGAATAACTACTAATAGAGGTTGCATGCTTAGTTTGACTTAGCAGTTAATAGATGTTTTGTGTTGTGGATACAACATAGTAGGCATTAGGCGGGGAGAAAAATACCTTAGCGTATGGGCTACTATGCACTTTTCCTTTTGTAACCCGTGAGCTCCGTCGGAGACGCGGGTAAGATTACCCATGATTACTAACGGCCACTGACGTTCTGCGGAACGTTATGCTCTTATTGATTGGACCTCTGGTGCCCCAAGGGGGGACTATGCCAATCCCATTTTAGCCAAGGCCCATACGTAAGAAGGATTGTTCTTAACTACATTTTACTTAGAACGGTTAGGCACCTTATCCGTTAGGTATGAGTACTTTTGGTTTGGGTACTTGTATCTGACCGTGGCTTGGAACAATAACTTGTCACAGATTTGTTCGTCACATCTTGTCCTTGTTTGGTTGTAGGTGTGTCATACTACTCCGATGAGAAGGTATTGAACCTTGTTGGGGTCCGAATACCATATTGGATTCATAGCATGGAAAGATACGTCATCGTGAATTAGTTTACCATCTCCTGTCCTTGTTTGGTTGGGGGGATGGTACGCTAGTTCATTGGTGTGTATTGGACCATGTTATAATTCAATTGACTTATTTATTTGAGCGATTTATGTTCAGTTTTATTGGCATAATATTATGTGTCTTGTTACGTCCCTCTGAGGAGCTGGTTATCTCGCCATGTGTATGCTCTTATCTTTCGCAGGTGTTCTAGCCGTGGCCATGATCATCTCTATTTCTTCGTGGATGATTGCACTTTGATCGTCATCGCTTCGCTCGCCAAAATCTTTCTTTTGTTATGTATTTCTTTTCATAGTTGGTAGTAGATTTGTCTCCGCCCAACTACATGTACCAAATGACAATTTCATAGTTGATTATATGATATCTTTTATTCATTTATTTTGTGTGGATGAGGTTAGTTAGCCTTAGTTTTACAGCATTTACAGCTTATGTTTCCAGACGAGGCCTATGTACTTCGTATGAATATAGTTGGCATGTCTACGTTCCTAGTCCTACGTATTTTAGGACTGGGACGTTACAACGCTTTGAAATCTGTGTTGTACTTTAAGTGCAATTTTGACGCATTGAGCGACAATATGCGGCATAATCATGATTGTTGCGCAACCTGATGGTTGCGCATGCTGAGTGCGGTGCAATGTGAGAATCGCGCAACCTGACTAAAAAAAGTATTAAATACTCGGTTTATTCCCAACGATGAACCTATTTATGGGGCGCTCTTTTTCAAAAAGTCTTTTTACTTTCTCCCTCATTAAGTGATACGCACCTATTTATTCGGAAGACGAAGAGTCGACGAGGGCTGACCTTCACTGTATATATGGGCATGATGCCCAGCCTCCATCTTCATTCACTCTTATGGCTTCCAACATGAAGAAGGAGACGGACAACATTGTCGATGGCAAAGCATCTGAGAAGAAGTTACACTCTACACCTGCGGAGTACTTGCTAGAAGCTGACCCGTTGCTAAGGGCCAAAAACCTTTTTGACTGTTTTGGCCTGACTCCAACAGTCCTCGCTCATTCCGGAGGTGGGCCATCATCTTCTTCTGAAGAGCGTGGCGCCTTAGAACGTAGAAAAGGATTCCTTCGTCTAATACATCGCTCGGGAATCCATAACATGGAGGAACTGAGTGCTGCCTTGCATCAGACTGATGACGAAAAGAAGAAGTGATGTGATGCGAAAGTGTCATTTTACATAATGGCCTATAGCGCCGATGTCTGTAGTGTCTGTCCACTTTTCCATTATGAAATAAAAAATTGGACTTTATTAAACCCTGGCGAATTTGAGCTTTGTTGTGTATCTGTCTTGACACATCCCATACACTTTTTAAAAAGCTTTTCTCGGTTCTGTTAACATCAATTTCCAAATACCACGTAGCATTTTTTTCTCTAACACTACCAAAATATGTCGATTTAGCGACGGCCAGATCCGTCGCCCGTCCGTCGATAATTTGTATTTGCGACCAATCACTGACGGATCTTGGCCAAAATAATCTATCGGCAATCAGCTCGTCGCTAATAACGGTCCGTCGCTAAGCAGTCGTCAAGGGACGGAATAGCGACAGCTTGTCGACTTCACAATACGAAGCATTAGCGACGACTTTCCGGCGAGCTTTCGTCAATTTCAAGTATTAAATACTGAACTGTGTTGACACTAGCGACGTAATGGTCCGTCAGTAAACCGTCGTAATAGCGTATCAGAGTGTATCATTCCGTCGCTATTTCGTCGATCGCCGTCGCTAACAGAGGACGGAGTAGCGACGGAATACTGACGGATTATCCGTCGACCATGTTCCGAAAATGCTTGGCATTTCCAGAACCATAGCGACGGATGAGTCGTCGCCATTCCGTTGAACTATATACCACTAGAACGTTGCCGACGGATATTCCGTCGACCATCCGTCGCTACCTGGAAACATTTTCAAATCTCCAGTTAGTGACGGATATGCCATCGAACAGTAGTCAGAAACTGAAAATATCCGTCGCTAACCGGTCACTAGTCCGTCGCTAAATGAGATTTTTTAAAAAAATTGCAGCACTTTTCCTGTTCGCAAAAATATGCATAAACCAAACCAATATATAATGCACACCAATTATCCAACAATCACATAGACCAAATATATAATGCACACCAATTATCCAAGAATCACATAGGCCAAATATGCACATACGAATTTAATGCACACCAATTATCCAAGAATCATATAGACCAAACCAAATTAATATAAAATAGACATCAATTATCCTGAAGAGTAACCTAATATCCGTCGTTATAATCCGATCATAGCACAAATATTCCAAAATTCCTACAAATATTCCAAAATTCCAGAACACATAGGAAAATCGACTTTGGCCTCAGCAAAGACCGTAAGTCAGACGATGAATCCTCACAGCCAGGGATCATATTTGCGTTGAGGCATATACCATTCTATCAGCCACTTTGCATACGAAGGCTCAATCTGGTTGAGGTCTTCTGTTGGGACGGGAGGGTCGGTCCCGATGCTACTACTCTTTGACGGTGGCTCCTCCTTAACTTCAACCTTGGGAGCAATCTCTTCCCTGATGGTCATCGGTTCTTCCTTGATCTCGACCTTTGGTAACACCTCCTCCTTAACAGTCACCGGCTCTTGTTTGACGATGGAGACTTCCTCCGTGTCGACCTCCAAGGGTTTTTTGCCTCGGCCCCTTCCTCGACTAGCAGCACCACCTCGGCGAGTCCTAGGAGCCATCTCTCTGACAACAAAAATTTTCATATAGGGTAAAGAAATTTACTCAAATTATAAAAGTTGTGACGTTGGTTTTTTGCGTTCATCATCATTAGAGGGAGCAGTACTGGAAAAGTTGTGACTTTGGTAGCATGAGAGAGTAAAAATCTGTTTCATAAGACTAACAAAATTACTATGTAATCATGTACTCACCAATAACCAGGTGTAACTGGAGTCGTTGGGACTATCGTGCAGTAATTGGTGGATCCGCTGGTATAGGCCGGATATACTTAGTATCTAGTGTATCAGATTAGTATCGGTCGATCGGTTTGGTATAGGACGTATTTGATTGGTATTGGCCTTAACAAATTGGTATCGTCCTATCCGATATGTACATGTATCGGCCGTATAGCCAGGATTCATATTGGCTTTATCGATTTGGTATCGGTCATATCCGATAGGTATCGGCTGTATTGGATTAGTATAGACCATTTCGGATTAGTATCGTGAAAGGTTTAGTAACAACTGTACTTGGATTTCTCTCTTCTCGAGCTAGAATACCGTTGCAAGAGAGTCACCAGATCGTGATTGGCCAGTTACAGTAACATACATGCTTCCTTTTCCATCAGAAAAAGCGAGATTGAAAAGGAAGTATGTATGTTCTGTAACTGGCCAGCTACGCTATCGTGACTCTCTTACAATGGTAATCTAGCTCTAGAAGAGAGAAATCCAAGTACAGTTGTTACTAAACCTTCCACGATACTAATCCGAAATGGTCTATACTAATCTAACACGGCTGATACCTATCGCATATGATCGATACCAAATCGATAAGGCCAATATGAATCCTAGCTATACGGTCGATACATATCGGATAGGACGATACCAATTCGCTAAGACCAATACCAACCGATACGGCCCATACCAAAATGATAGATCGATACTAATCCGATACGATCAATACTTATAAGTACCTACGGTCCAGGAGGTTGATCCGCTAGTACATCCATATACGATCAATGAAGTAACGATCCATTTCAATTTGGATGTGAAAATCTGTATCGTAAGACAAACTAAACATAATCAGTTCTATTTCACATGCTTAATTGCCAAGTATGGGAACGAATGGATCAGAACACAACCCAAAATTCATTCTAGCATACATTAGTGTGAATCATCTATATTCTGTAAATATGGTGTAGTATATGTTCTTATCGTATCTAGTATCTGAAGAATGTAATAGAATCAAGATGAACTCACATAATGTAATACTATGACATCATCTACTACTATATAAGATATAGTGATAGGTTGTCATATTATCATTGCCGAGGGATGAGTGTCGAAGGACAGTCAACTTTATCTACGGCGACATAGTTTCTGCCTCGCTAGTCAAATGGCTGCAGGGACTATGTCCTGATCACCATGTCGTACCGTAGATTAATGCAAATGGAGATGGAAAAATCTATCGCTAACCGGCCACTAGTCCGTCGCTAACTGAGATTGTCATATCATTATTGCCTGCCTTCATTCCTCACTCTCTAAAGCACACATACACATATGTATATCATAGTTAGATGTATAGATATATACATCTATATAGAAGCACACACACACATATGTATATCACAGTTAGATGTATAGATATATACATCTATATAGAAGCACACAACCGATACACTCTAAGGGTCGGTTTTCCAGAAAAAATTTCACTTATTCAGTGACTTTGGTGAAGCGAATGTCCCAAGGATATTCTTAACAAAGAAGGCAGATGAAGAACGCGCACTGTCCTTGAGACAGTGAACATACACCATGAACCCAAACCCCATATTCACATTTACTAATCCAAACACCACCAAACTAATGGATAACACCCAATATTGATAACACATTATTTAGCCGATATAAACACCTAATTAAAACTAGAATTTGAGAAGCAAAGCCCGCCGCCGCACCCGACCCAAGCCCGCCGCCCCAAGCTTGCCGCCCAGCCCCGACGCCCCCGCCCCAAGCCCGTCGCCCCCGCAGTCCCGCCACCCACAACCTCCCGTCCACCGCCCCCGCCCAGCCCCTGACGCCCCCGTCCCAAGCCCGGCACCCCTCGCAGCCCCGCCACCCACAACCCACCGCCCACCGCCGCCGCCCAGCCCCCGACGCCCCCGCCCCAAGCCTGCCGCCCCCGCTGCCCCTACGACACCGCGCAAGAGAGATCGAGAGAGAGAGAGAGGGGATTACCTTCGGGAGAGAGAGATGAGAGGACGCCGACGCCGATCACCGAAGTCGCGGAAGAGAGAGAGAGAGAGAAAGGAGAGAGAGTGAATTTAGGGGGAATGCGAAAAGTTTCTCCCGTCATTTCAATTTAAGTCTGGAACGTATATTTAGCGATGGATTTTTATCCGTCGTCTATTAGTCGCTCTTTTTGATACTTGTCGACTGAATATCCGTCGCTACGTAGTCGAAGAACTGTCCCGCCAATTCTCTCCACAATTCTCGCCAAATAATCGACTGCATAGCGACGATTAAATATCCGTCGCTATATCTCCGACGCCCTAGCGATGGATGAGCGACGTTTTCTCCCCCTAAAAATAAAATAAAAAAGTAACGGCTTGTCGTCGGTACTCCGTCGGCTAGTTGCCACAAAGCCGTCGCTAACGCCGACGGACAATATCCGTCGCTAATTTTCCATCACTAATTTACTGTATTTTGGTAGTATAAATATACGCCTATAGACGAGTAAAATGTTTCAGCTTCAATTGCACATGAATAATTGTGATAAGAAAAGAACATTTACTATATTCTCTTCTTCTTTTTGATGCTTGCAGGAGACCAACTGACAAAAATTCCCAGAACTGGCATCGGTGATCTTGGATGTTATGAAGTTGAACCACCTTTGACACACACATCAGAGAGCTCATAACTCTTCATGCTTAAAAGGGCTTCCTCAAGATGGTAGGAAGGGCCTTTATACATGAGAGTTGGACGGTGGAGAGACAGAATTAGGAATCGTATCACGAGGGTGATCTTATTCCTACTTCTCATGAAGGGTCGTCTCTTCTCCACCAGTTGTATTGACAGCAACTTTTCTTCGAGCTGCTGCACTCCGTGGTTCTCCTCTCGTCTTTCTGAGAGAGAAGACCAGAGTTGATTCCGTTGCCTTACTCGCTGCTTCAGGTCGAGTCAACAAGGAACTGGCATCAACAAGAAGATCCAAAGATGTAACAGACCTTCATTTGTTAGATTTAGAATAAAAATTCGAAATGTAATAGATTTCCATCAAGATGTATCTATGTTTTTAAAGAATGAATAAAGAATAATTTTCTCTTCTTTATGATCTGATTTGACGTGATAATATAGAAAATAGAATCCAGAGGTAATGTGGACGTGAACTCATTTTTTTATAATGATCTTCAAGTCCGATGGGACTTAAAGACAAAATATCGTGTCTAAAAAGACAAATATGTGATAATACAGATTTATCATAAAGAAAAGACATCTTTTAAAACAACTGGGTTTTAAAAGACGGAATTGATGATTTGGATAGACTCCACGGGAGATTTTGAGTATTTATTATCTTGTGGCTTTATTTACGAAAAAGTAAATAAATGATAATAAATGAAATAGAGATGAAAAGTCTAATGAATAAGTATGCCTTTTCAAAGAAAGGATACGTTGATTCTTGAGACAAATAGTAACTGAAGATCTTTTCACAAGATGAACGAACATGCCTCTCGAGGAAAGGTTGTTTCGATTCGTGATACAGAATGGTTGGCTTTTTTGTATATAAATAGTATGGAACTTTTCTGAAAGCATCATTCACTCCTTTTCACTTATTTGCAAATATCTTCAGAAGATTTGCATAAGGAGACGGATGTTATCTCGAAGACCAAAGCCCCCCTCTGCACTCCTTCCGATGAGCCTCTGCCGCCCTCGGCTGTCCCTGGACAGAAGCAGGACATTCTCACCAAGTTGGTGTTGCCTGGGAGTACTGTCGAGGAAGAAGCTCTGAGGAAGGTCGCATGCGAACTGCTGGTATCATCGGACGATAATGTCTTCGAGCTTCTTGCTAAATACATTTTCAATCAAGAGGGCTCCGATCCTCGTTAATTTTATGTATTTCCTTCTGTCTAAATTTATGCAAATAAAAAATAATTTTATATACATTCTGAGTCTCTATGTTGATATTTCTTCTTTGTCTTCAAACATAATATTTTTTGAGAAATTTTCCATTAATGGGCATCATGGAGACTCGACCATCCATACCAGTCAATTGATAAGCTCCATTAGAGAAAATTTTGCTTACAACATAGGGTCCTTCCCACTTCACTTTGAATTTGCCTTTGCTCATGTGCGTCATAATCATAAGACGTCTGACGGTTAAAACTAGTTCTTCTTTTTGAATTGTTCGGACTTTGACTTTACGGTTGATAGCTTTTGATAGACGAGTTTGGTATAACTCAATATGTTGTTGAGCTAGGAGCCATTTCTCGTCAAGCGTTTCAAGCTCCTGAAGTCTCAGGCGATCAATGTTTTCGGTTGTGAGTTTATTGGAAATGGCAATTCTTTGGGAAGGGATCTGGATTTCTAATGGTAAGACGGCCTCACATCCGTATACCAAAGAGAAAGGTCTGCATCCTTTAGGAGTACGTATAGTAGTATGGTAAGCCCACAGACATTCTCCAAACTTCTCACTCCAATTTCGTTTATTAGTAGAAACAAACTTCTTGAGGAGTTTGATGATGGTCTTGTTAAATGCTTCTGCTAACCCATTAGCTGCAGGATTGTAAGCTGTAGAAGCAATATTATTGATCCTGTTGTCGTCGCAGAATTGAGTGAATTTCTTACTGATGAATTGTGGCCCATTATCATGAATGATTTGCCGAGGAACACCGAATCTATAAATCACATGATGCTTGATAAAGTTAATTACGCTGCTTATCTTGACCTCAGCTAGAGGTACAGCTTCAGCCCATTTTGAGAAGTAATCAGTTATGGCCAATATAAACCGATGTCCTCGAGAAGAGGGAGGGTTGATAGGACCGATGACATCCATTCCCCAAGCTTCAAAGGGCCAAGATACTGTCGTCGGGTGAAGAAATTATAATGGTTGATAGATGAAGTCAGCATGAATTTGACATGCTCGGCACTTTCTTGTATACTCGATTGCATCAGATACCATTGAGGGTCAATAATAGCCCATACGGCGAATATGATCCTATAGTTTAGGACCAGGTTGATGTGTGCCACAAACACCGTCATGAGCTTCACGAAGTATTTATTTTGCTTTTTCTCCCACAAGACAATGTAGGAGTAAACCGTCAAACGTTCGTCGGTAGAGTGTCTTTATAGTATGGTTATAATAAAATCTGAGCGACCGTCGACGAATAGTTATAGCCTCCTTAGGGTCTTCAGGTAAGATATCATGGACCACGAAGTCTATGAAAAGAGTCCTCCAGTCCTCACTGATGGCACAAATTTTAACAGAATTGTTAAATTTTATGTTCGTGTTGTTAACTTCCATATTTAACTTATTCTGGACACAAAATAACTCTCTATTAGTGATGACGATCATTTGTTGCCTTCTGATGGGAATTGCTAATACTGCTGCAAGATTAGCGAGTTCATCAGCTTCTTTGTTACATGCTGGCGTACATGCTCGATAAAGAAGCCTTTGAATGAAGTAGCCATCCTGATCGCTGCATTATGATATGGAACCAAATCTTGATGTCGAACTTCATATGTGCCTCTAACTTGATTGACAATCAGTTTGGAGTCTCAGTAAACTTCAAGATACTCAATATCTAATTGTTTAGCCAATTGGAGACCAATAAGAAGAGCATTGTATTCAGCCACATTATTGGAATATGACTCACCTAAAGAATAAGCTCTTAGATAGCTAACCCTTTTGGTGAGATAAGAACGATTCCGACTCCAGCAACAATAGCAGCTTTTGGTTGAATTCTGGATGCACCATCAAAGAATAAATGCCAAGTAAGAATTTCTTCTATCATGTTGGAATCCAAGGTTTCATCAGGAATCTTATCGTAGAGTTTAGATGTTTCGGGAACTAGATGAGCTGCCAGAAAGTCAGCAAGGGCTTGACCTTTAACAGACTTTTGAGGAACATAAACCATATCATAGTGTGCTAACAATATGGCCCATGTTACAAGCCTAGAATTGAGTGTATTGGCTTCTTCATCAGGACCCGGAGAGGGTTAACTCTAGAAATAACATGAATAATTTGGCCAGTGATATAATGTCTCGTCTTTTGAACAGCAAACATCAAAGCTAGACATTCTTTTTCTACTGGAGTGTATTGATGCTCAGCTCCAACCATCATACGGCTAAGGTAGTAAATAACTTGTTCATGACCCTCTTTATTCTTCTGAGCTAATAAGGCACCTAGGGAATGGTCCATTGCTCAAACATACATCAGGAAAGGTATTCCTGACACTGGAGGCACTAGAACTGGAGGGTTCATCAAGTACAGCTTTATGTCTTCAAATGCTTGTTGACATTCTTCAGTCCAAATAAAAGACATGCCTTTTTCATGAGTTGAGTGAGCGGTCAACAGTGTCCAGAGAGATTTGAGATGAATCTCCTGATGTACGTAAGCCATTCCTGGCATCCTCGTAGATCTTTTAGGTTGCGTGGAGGATGCATCTCTTGAATGGCTTTAATTTTCTCAAGGTCAATGTGTATACCTTTAGAGGTAATAACGAATCCAAGAAATTTGCCACTAGAGACTCCCTGGAATGACTTGGTGGGATTCATCTTGAGTTGATGCTAGCGCATTAGATCGAAAATAGTTCTCAAATCTTGAATATAGTCTCTTTTAGACGACTTTTGACAGAAATATCGTCAACATAACAATCAACAGTCTTTCGTAAATGATCACGAAAGATGGTACTCATGGCCCGCTGATAAGTTGCACCAGCATTCTTAAGACCGAATGGCATGACAGTGTAGCCATAGACTCCAAGAGGAGTGTAAAAAGATGTATGTTTCTCATCTTCTGGATGCATCTTGATTTGATTGTATCCTAAAAATCTATCAATAAAGGATATACGTTCAAATTTGCAAGTATTGTCAATCATAACGCCAGTGATTAGGAGAGGGAATTCGTCTTTGGGACAAGCTTCATTAAGGTCTCTGAAGTCGATGCAGACCCAGACTTTCCCTGTTTTTATCAAAACTGGGACAACATTAGCTACCCAGTCCGGATGTTGTTCTTCTCTGATGAAACTGCATGGGATGAGTTTCTTAATTTCAGCTTCAATGGCATCCATCATGTCAGGTCAAAACCGACGTTGTTGCTGTTTGACTGGCTTCGCATTTGGCAGAATGTTGAGCTTGTGGGTAACGATCTGAGGATCCAACCCCGGCATGTCTTCATAGTTCCAAGTGAATATATCAATATATTCCCTAATAAGTTGGATTAGTTCTTGTTTATCCGCTTCAGGGAGGCTTTTGCTGACAAATATCGGTTTTGGGAAAATTTCATCCCCAATATTGACTTGAACCAACTGATCTTCAGTAGGTAGCTCACGTTGTTCAGAGCGAAGCTCCCATTGAGTATCCATCCTTTGTGTCCAAGGATCAGATTCAGAAGCTTCGATAAAGTCTTCGTTATCTTTCGAAAACTCGACAGTCACCATATTGGAAGATAGAGTCATGTGATGGACATGCCCTATACTGGTGTCTGAATCCCATGAGATAGAATCATAAGAGTTAGATCGTTCTTCTTCATCGGATTCGGAGGCTTATGGAGTCAGAGTTGGTGAAGTATAACCTAATCCCCGCTTCATTTTGTTATAGTATTGTTATGATTTTTCTCTTGGAGTAGGAATACAAATTGGAGTTCGCCTTCCTCTGCCGCTATTGAGAGCAGCTTTAAAATTATAGCCCATCTTTTGAATGATGTTCTTTGATTGCTTGCTATAACGATGTAGTTTAAGTTTTTCGTTATCTTGATTTTCTTCTTCACTGTCGGGCGTGATCTTCTGTTATATTCCTTTACTAAAAAGTATAGGAAGTTCATCTTTCTCCCTGTAAAGAACTAAGAAAAAGGAGTCCTGCATTGGCTCGAGCAATACTTCGTTTTGGGAAGCTTCAACTGCTTCTATGGCAAGTGGTTCGAAGTTATCTAACATTTTTAAATAACATCGGGTATAATAAAGGACATCAGTATACTGTAAAGGAGATGCTACTTTATTGATTTATACATCATCATTTACAACGTGATTCTTAGCCTTAACAGATGGTCTAGTAAGGTTGATAACTAGAGGAGGAGGAGGGGGAGAAGAAGAAGAAGATTTGTTACGACGAAGGTCAATAACAAGAAGCTCAGAATAGGTGAGCTTCCTTTGTTCCCTTTCTACAGCAGGAGGTTGTTTGTTATGAAAGAAAAGATGTATAGTCAATGTCTGAGAAGAAGAGGGACAAGTAACACGTCCTTTGACAGGGATCATGAGAACATCTTTTTAAGTATGTTTCTGATCTTCCTCACTATCCATTGCCAATACAACTTTCATGAACTCCTCCTTATACATTCGAGAGTCCGTAAAATATGCTTCAATGCCCCTGAATGGATTTAAATCGGCTACTTTCTTTTGGACTTCTCCATTGACATCCACATACTTGAAGCATTGATGTAAAGTGGATGGTACAATGTTATGCACATGTAGAAAGGGTCTTCCCAGCAAAGCATTGTAAGAGCCGTGATTATCAATCACGCAGAAAGTAATCTTCGTACGAAGATTGTCTATTTGAACTTTCAGGCGAATCTTTCCCAAAGGTTCACTTCTTCTAGAATTGAATTCCAGGATTGTCGTGATAGTTGTTGAAAGTTTGTGTACGGGAATCTTCAATGCATCTAGTAGAGTCTTTGTCATGATGCTAAGTGCAGACCCAGGATTGATCAAGGTACGATCAACCTTCATGGTATCAACATATCCCGTGAAGTAGAGGGGTCGATCATGATGATTATCTTCCAACAACATATCATCTTGTGTAACTGTGATGTTTGGCATTAGTTCTATCATACTATGACAATGAAGGCATGTTATAGGCTCATCCTCTAGTTTTCTGAGAAGTGCTAGACAAGTATCAACTTGCTTCAAAGCTTCACTCAACGTTTCTCGAGTCTTCCTCGAAAGACGGAGTAGCTCAAAAATTGACAATCTTGCCGGAGTATTGGCCAGCTGAGCCAGTATATCAAAGTTATACAGCTTCTCAAGTCCCAAGGTTGAAGTCTTCTTCAATACTTTGTCGAAACGGACATGCTATTTTTCTTTGTCGGCTGTCGTCGGTTTAGGAAGAGTTGGCTCTATTGGGGGTCACGAAGCTGATAGATTATTGACAGCAGGAGAAGATGATGCTTGAGGAGCCTCCAAAGCTGGAACAGGGTTTTCTTGACCTTCTGAATAGTCTCTTAGGTAAGATTTCCCAGATCTGGTACCAGTTAAGACTTATTCTTCGGATACAGGCTCAAAAGACACCATATTGTAACTTTTTGCCTGGATTTTATTTCTAGAAGGTTTCTTTTGGCAAGATGGAGAGTTTGTCCAGTAACCCAATCCAACCAGAGACTGGTTGTGAGAAATCCATAGAGAAAGAGGTACATGAGATCCCTTTCCATGATTCAAACCAGAGGCATTTGGCTTCTGACTTTGACAATATTGTCTTAGCAGTGGAAGAAGAAGAAGTATTATCTGCTGCCGAGATAAAGGTAGCAGTTAGAGGTGGAAGAGAATGTTCACCAAATGAAATCATATGACATAATTTATTTTTAGTGGCCTTCTTAGACTTGGTGGAAGAAGATGGTGTTCCAAAGAGCCACTAAATCTGGATGGATCCATATAATCTTCCCTCTATCAGTAGACAGAGGAACAAGACCATCTGTCCAAAGTTTTCATGAAAGGTGTTCTTCCCTACGCCGGTGTCTCACAACGTCTAGTGAACTTCCGGCAGAAGGCTGTCTTATCCTAGGTGTTCTAGCGTGCTGACTCCAAGACGTTACCAGAGTGCCCGAAATACTTTAAGAAAAGTGCTGCTAAATGCACGATTCAAGCCTCGACGACATTTTCAACTTCGCAGAACTCGGAAGTGAAGTACTAGCAATTTCTAACAATCTTAAAGTGTTACAAATAATGGCGTACGAGGCTGCAATTTCGAGCATCAAAGTCATGAATCAGGATCTAGTCAAACTGGATCGCTTCGACGGGACGAACTTCATACGCTGGCAGGACAAAATGATCTTCCTCCTGACGGCGCTGAAGATCTACTACGTCCTCGACCCAGATCTGCCACCTATTTTAGAACTCACTCCAGCAGATTCTGATGCAGTCAAGGCAGAACGCAAAAAGTGCAAAGAAGACGAACTGCTGTGCCGTGGTCACCTTCTGAACACCCTGTCGGACAGACTGTACGACCTCTATACAGAAAATCCTTCGGCGATTGACATCTGGAAGGCTCTGGATATCAAATTCAGAGCAGCAGAAGAAGGTACAAAGAAATTTCTTATATCAAAGTATTTTGATTTCAAAATGATTGATACAAATCCTACACTCGCCTAAGTACAAAACTACAAGTTCTAGTCAATAAACTCAGGACAGTAAAGATAGAACTTCCGGAACCATTCCAAGTTGGTGTTATAATTACTAAATTGCCAGCATCTTGGAATAGTTATCAGAAGAAACTACTTCACAACTCTGAGGATTTCTCACTGGAACAGATTCAAAAATACCTTCGAATCGAAGATGAATCGAAAGAAAGTCAGAAATCCGAGAACAACGAAGTTTCTAAAACTAACGCGGTGAGCGCAAAAGGCAAGAGACCTGCAGGAAAGAAGAACTTTCTCGGTCCTAAGAAGGACCAACAAAAGTTCAAGAACTCTAGCACCGCTAAAGGACCCAAGATCGGTTGTTTTGTATGTGGCAAAACAAGACATTATGCCAGAGACTGTCGGGTTCGAAAGACCCAAAACAGCGACGTAAATCTCACTGAGACAGATAACATAAGTAAGCAAACTCATGATGGTCAAAGGGAAGGCTCCAGGATGGTGGTATGATACTTGTACTACCGTTCATGTTTCATACGACAAAGCAGCATTCAAGACCTATTCTGAAGTCAATGATGGACAAGAAGTTCATATGGGAAATGAAGGACACTCAACGGTCGTGGGAACAGGTGATGTGGAAATCCAATTCACTTTCGGGAAGAAAGTAACTCTGACTAACGTACTTCACGTCCCAGATATGAGTAGGAACCTCGTCAGTGGAGTATTGTTGGGTAAACCAGGAATAAAATCTGTCTTTGAGTCGGGCAAATTAATTTTGACATGGTGTATTTGTTGGAAAGGGATATACTGATGATGGTATGATCAAACTTTGTATCATTGAAAATAATATCAATAAAGTTTCTACTTCTGCTTACATGATTGAGTCCTCTACTTTATGGCATAGTAGATTACCACATATAGGTATTAGCACTATGAAAAGATTAATTAAATCTGGATTAATTTCATGCAATTCTGAAGACTTAGATAAGTGTAAAATTTGTGCAAAATCCAAAAAGATTAAAAAACCTTTTCACAGTATAGAGCGCAATACCAACCTACTAGATTTAGTTCACTCTGATTTATGTAAATTTAATGGCACATTATCTCGAGGAGGTAATAAATACTTTATTACCTTCATTGATGATTGCTCTAGATTTACATATATATTTATTAAAGCATAAAGATAAAGCCTTTAATCCGTTTCAAATATACAAATTAGAGGTTGAAAATCAACTTGGTAGAAACATTAAAATACTTAGAAGTGATAGAGGTGGTGAATACTTTTCTTTTGAATTTAATACCTTCTGTGAAAAGAATGGTATTATATTTACGAATGTTCTGCACCATGGACACCACAACAGAACGGACTAGCCGAAAAAAAAGAACATATCAAGAAATGATAAATGCAATGCTAATGCATTCTGAATTATCATTTAGTTTGTGGGGAGAAGCTTTACTTACTGCATGTCATATACTGAACCGAATTCCTTTGAAGAAAACTGGTATTTCACCATATGAGATATGAAAATGCCGTAAGCCTAATATCAGTTATTTTAGAGTGTGGGGGTGCATAGCTTATTACAAAAACATGGATCCTAAAAGGACCAAATTAGGTCCTCGTGGAATCAAAAGTGCTTTTGTAGGTTATGCTGCCAATAGTAAGGCATATAGACTTTTAAACTTAGAATCTAACATTATTGTCGAATCCAGAGATGTGGAATTTTTTGAGAACCTTATTAATAAGAATAAGGATTATGAGATTCCTGCTAATGAAGAGTCTCGTGAGGAGAGATCTTCACGGTTAGTTGAAAAATGACCCGAGCTTCGGATCAGCAAGAGAGTTCGAAAGGCTAAGGATCTAGGATCTGACGAAAGAGATTCTCAACTAATTTCTTTTTACTTAGTAGAAGAAAATACAGATAAATTTATTCGAAAGATTCCTATCATTCTTCAGGTGGAAGATGATCCTAAAACCTTTAAGGAAGCAATAGCTTCGTGGGACTCATCTTTTTGGAAAGATGCTATCCAAGATGAGATGGATTCGATAATATCTAACCACACTTGGAAAATTGTCGATCTGCCCAAAGGGTCAAGATCTATTGGATGTAAGTGGGTGTTCATGAGAAAGTATCATAGTGATGGTACTTTAAACACCTACAAGGCTAGACTAGTAGCCAAAGGATTTCGACAAAGAGAAAGAATTGATTATTTTGACACATATGCACCAGTAGCAATAACAACTACAATTAGAATATTGTTTGCGTTAGCTTCATTGTATCATCTTAATGTTCATCAGATGGATGTCAAAACGACATTCTTAAATGAATATCTCGATGAGGAGATTTACATGGAGCAACCGGAAGGGTTCGTGCTCCCGGGAAATGAACAAAAGTTATGCAAACTTGTTAAATCCTTGTACGGATTAAAACAAGCACCAAAGCAGTGGCATCAGAAATTTAACTCAGTTATAATTTCTAATGGCTTTGTTCACAATGTTTGTGATAAGTGTTTATACACTAAAGTATATGGAAATATCGTGATATTTCTTTGTCTCTACGTTGATGATATGTTGATCATTAGCAATGAGATGAGTGGAATTACAGAAACGAAGAGGTTTCTAACTTCCACATTCAAGATAAAAGATCTTGGAATAGTTGACACTATTTTGGGGATCAAAGTAATACAAAACAGTGGGGGTTTTGAACTTACGCAGTCGCACTATGTTGAAAAAGTGCTAGACAAGTTCAAACACCTAAAGTTCAAAGAAGTGAACACTCCATTTGATCCAAGTGTTAAACTAGAAAAAAAATTATGGAAGAGCCGTCGCTCAATTAGAATACGCAAGTGCTATTGAATGTCTTATGTATTTGATGCAATGCACAAGACCTGATATAGCATTTGCAGTTAGTAAAATGAGTAGATTTACTAGCAACCCTAATAATGATCATTGGAGGGCTATCGGAAGAATTTTTGGTTATCTTCTGAAAACCAAGAATCTTGGATTACAGTATGGTAGATTTCCTGCCATATTAGAAGGATATACCGACGCTAGTTGGATATCAAGTGTTGGAGATAACAAATTTATGACAGGTTGGGCATTTACGCTTGCCGGAGGGGCAGTTTCTTGGAAGAGCAAGAAACAAACGTGCATTACCCATTCAACCATGGAGTCAGAGTTTGTGGCTCTAGCTTCTGCAGGACAAGAAGCTGAGTGGTTGAGGGTTCTTCTATTAGAAGTTCTGCTGGCTAAGGATAATGTATCAAAAGTGTCAATACATTGCGATAGTCAAGCTACTCTAGCAAGAGCCTACAACGAAGTGTATAATAGGAAGTCTAGACATATAAGTCTAAGACATACCTACGTAAGGAAATTGATCAAAGATGAAATCATTTCTCTTACGTATGTGCGTACCAGCTATAATTTAGCTAATCCCTTTACTAAACCACTAGCTAGGGATTTAGTAAAATCTACCTCGAGAGGTATGGGATTGAAACTCCTTGAGTAAGAGTTCCAACAACAGTGGCAACCCAATCTAATGTTAAAAAAACCTTAACCTTATATTCAATGGGTAACAACAAACTGTTGATTTGGATGTATACGACATGATAATGTCGACTGTTGTAATTTGAGGGTTGAGTTTATAAAACTCTTAATGTTCAGTAATGTTGACATGTATCTGTAAAGCAACAGAGATACTGAAAGAACTTCACCTATGTGAATTTAGAGATGGTGCCATCTCGGTAAGATCTGGAGTTTATCTTATAAAAAATTCATGAGACAGAATCAGTACATGGCCATTACTAGTGCTAAGCGAGAGATGTAGGCGAAGAACTACAAAAGAATGTGTGTAAAGTAACACTGATTTTATCACAAGGAATAACTAGTTCAAAGCCTAGCTACCAGAGATTCCGATAAAATCTTGTGTTGTATCTACTAAGGTTAGGTTCAAATCGAAAGATACCTAACTGTATTAACATTCTTTAAGTGATGTATTCTGGAATCATTTCCATCATTTATGGAACAAGTGGGGGAATGTTGGAATTATTAATTCTATTTATTGTTCATAAGGATGAAAAGGAAAGAGAAGGGACTTTTGTCCCACATCGGAAAGAGAGAAAGGTTCGAGGGTGCTTAAATAGGTATGTGCACTCATAAGGAGTGTGCAACAACCAAAGGGTTGCAAGTGGGTGACCATTGGTTGTTTTATCTTCTTTATGAAATGTAGCAGGTGTTGCCACCGGCAACACCGGCTCCGGCTCCGGCACGGGCACGGGCTCGGGCTCGGGCTCGGATGTAGAGGCGATAGTGGCGTATTGTAGACGCACTTGTGCACTTAGGCAACGTGGCATCGGGCGAGCGGTGCAGGCTCGGGCCTCGGGCTCCTCGCGACGATTCTCGCCCCGAGAATTCCTGTTTTTTGCAGCCCACTGTTAGCCTATTTTTGCGGCCCAGACAGACGAAGGGATGAATGAACCTGCGAACAGATGAATGAATGTATTTTCGGAAGGGTCGTGACTTCATGAAACAACACGAATCCATCTATATATACTATAGATCTCTGAGTCTAAAACACACAGAATCTCAGTATTCATTCCCTCTTTCTTTTCTCTTCCAAAGTTTTTCTGAAAGGTGTTCTTTCCTACACCGGTGTCTCACAACGTCTGGTGAACCTCCGGCAGAAGGCTGTCTTATCCTTGGTGTTCTGGCGTGCTGACTCCAAGACGTTACAAGAGTGCCTGAAACACTTTAAGGAAAGTGCTGTTAAATGCACGATTCAAGCCTCGACGACATTTTCAACTTCACAGAACTCAGAAGTGAAGTACTAGCAATTTCTAACATCTCTCTCTCGCTCGTATCCATCTCTGTTTCTTTAAAAAAAAAGAATTGTATACCTATCTAGCACAGTGAACTTCGTGCTCTGGAAATGTATGACATGCAAATGCATGGCTTGGTACTTAATCTAGCTGGCCTGGACACACACACACACACACACACACACACACACACACACACACACACACACACACACACACACACATATATATATATATATATATATATATATATATATATATATATATATATATATTTGGGGAAGGTAACATCTTTATAAGAATGAAAGAATATAACAGAACTATACAAACTTAAACCTCTCAAAACGGTCCCCTTCACCAACTTGAGGGGACCCTCCTCACTACCAGCTCAAAGATCAAGCAGAAACTACTAAGGGACCATAACACAGAGCAACACAAAAAGACCCAGGATACCTAGCAAGCTAAACTACTAAGGTGCCATGATGTCCATGTCCGCCTGAATGCTTCTCTCGATGCTAACGACAGTGCTCTCGACACCTTCGAAAATCCTCCTATTTCTTTTCCTCCATAGGTGCCAAACCGAGAAAGCAATCCGGAGACGTGCCTTCCAGAACCAGGGGTGGTTCATGGTGCTGTACTTGGATATCTCCTTAAAAGCCCCAAGGATGCTATCCTCTCTAGTCGCCAACAATCCCAGGGATCTCCTTTGAGCATTCCAAACTTTGGAGCTCCACTCGCAGTGAAAGAATAGATGGGTGTGTGACTCAGGGGCAGAGTTACAAAGAGGGCACCTGATATCCTCTACCTGAATCCCAAATCTACTCATCCTATCCTTAGTAAGCAATCTTCCTAGCACCGCCTTGAGAATGCAGTAACTGAACTTAGGCGTGGCTCCCTTCATCCAGATATACTTCGACCATATAAAACTCGGGCTCCTCTTCCTATACTTTTCGTACGCCATTCCCAGGAAGAAATTCCCTTTAAGTGATCCCTTCCATCTCCAATGATCCTTATCAGCAGTGCCATCAATGCAAATTTTTAATATCTTCAAGGCCCATCTCCTAGCCTTCGATCCCGAAGGGATAGCCCATTCTCCATCCCGGATCAACGTACTAACCATCTCCTTTCTCGTCCTGGTTCTCCTTTCCTCCACCTCAGAACCCCAAGGAAGACTCTCGTGCTCGAGCCACGGATCATCCCATAGATCAGTGTCTTTGCCGTCATATATAATTCTCGAAATACAATCCTTAAGTCTAGAACGAGATTTAAGGATGGATTTAAAGCATGTAGAGAAGTTAGAATTGCTATTCATAGACCAAAAATTGCCCTTCTTGATGTACCTGCTCTTCATCCAACTAGACCATAATGAGTCGCCATCAATAAGAGACCATCCCATCTTAAGTACTGCTAGCTCCTTGAGGGTAGACAGGGAACGGAGACCCACCCCCCTTCGCCTCTAGGGCGGCACATGTCAGCCCAAGCCACGGTTTGAATCCCTCCTTTCCACACGAACTTCGCGCACATATTGTCAATCTTCAGCACAGTCTTCTTGGAAAGAAGAACCACGTGAAACCAGTAAGAAACAATCAAGTTAATAACCGCTCTAACGAGCTCGATTCGCCCACCAAAGGAAAGCATCTGAGTCTGCCATCCATCAAGTCTGGACTGCACCATTCGAATGAGGCTTAAACAATCCGAGTGCCTAACAAATGTGGTGGCAAGTGGAACCCCCAGGTATATGATAGGGAGGGAAGCTTCTTCGACCTCCATAAGCTCAGCCCACCTCTCCTTCGATCTATAGGTCTTGTTGAGAATGATCGAGCTTTTATCTTTGTTAACGCGTAACCCAGAACCTTCTTCAAATTCAGCCAGAATATGAAGAAGACATTCGACCCCCTGCTCATTAGGTTTGATGAAGACTAAAAGATCATCCGCGTATATAAGATGCGATATAATCGGGTTCACTAACCTGAAGATGGGGGAAATCTTCCTCGAATGCTTAGCTAACTCCATGAGACATGAGAAGTGCTCCATAACCAAAGTGAACAGATACGCCGATAGGGGATCTCCCTGCCTGAGCCCTCTGGATGTATGGATGAATCCAACCAGTCTCCCCTTGATCAAGATTGAAACTGTAGGAGTCGAGATGCATTCGTATATCCTGTCAGTCCACCAATCATCAAATCCCATAGCTTTCATAATGTGGATCACGAATTCTCGATTAACAGAATCATACACCTTCTTAAGGTCTAACTTAATGCAAGCCTTGTCGCCTCCGATCTTGTTAAAATCCCTCACCAACTCGTTAGCCAGAAGATAATTCTCAGCAATACTCCTTCCCTCAATGAATGCGGATTGGTTACGAGAGATCAAGCCTGGAAGAAGCTGCTTCGTCCTACGACTCATAATTTTTGCAATGACTTTGTAGAAAAAGTTGCAACAGGAAATAGGTCTAAAGTCATTCAGGGATGAGGCCCCGACCTTCTTCGGGATGAGAGTGATAAAGGTATGATTAAATTGCTTCAACAATTTACCTGTCCGAAAGAAATCTCTTATGGCTTCCACCACTAGCACCCTAACATCCTTCCAATGCCGAATGAAGAACCAGCAGTGAAACCATCAGGGCCCGAAGATTTATTCTTCTTCGATTTGAGGACTACCTCCTCAACCTCACTAAGAGTTGTGGGAGCGTGGAGACCATTCACAGCTTCCTCTGTCAAGACCCATTTTGTAACAACAGGAGTGAGCGGAGAAGAACCACTCTCTCTATTATATAGAGCAGAGAAGAAACTAACCACCTCAGCCTGAATCTCGAAGGGATTCTCAATTACCTTCCCGCCCTTGTCGATGAGAACCGCAACCTGGTTTCTATTCTGCCTTGCCTTCACCACACCATGGAAGAACTTAGAGCTGCTATCCCCCATCTTCATCCAGTCGCACTTGGATTTTTGTTCAATCTTGATTTCTTCGACCTGTATCAGTTTGGAGACCTGTTCTCTGAGCCGGCTTTCTCTTTCACTGCTATCGATCGTCTGAATGCCCTGATTAGCCATCTGCAACTCTTCTAGTTCTTTATTCAACTCAAACAGCGCTGTCTTAGGTTGCCCTTTGATCCACGTCTTGATGTTCAGCTTCACAGCTCTAAGTTTAGCCATGAGGCGATATTGGCTAAAACCGGAGACTTGAGATTGCCACCCTTCGAGTATAATCCCATCGTAACCATCAAGGAGAGGCCAATGGTTACTATATTTGAACGGAGGAGGCTGGAGAATCCTTCTATTCAAGAAATTCACCTGGAGGGAAGAATGATCACTCTGGCCTGCAGGGAGGACCTTGACGCAAGTGCCAGGGAAGATGTCAAACCACCTCTCGTTCCCCATCGCCCGATCAATCTGAGTTTGCACCCTATTACTTGACGCCTGATTGCTCCAGGACCATTCCACCCCGGTCCTATATAGATCACTGATTCCAGACCTGATAGAACATGAAAGCAGGTCATCGAGAATGTGATCAGGCACCACTCTACCCCCTCTTTTTTCCTCCCTGTACATAATAGCATTGAAATCCCCGATAAGTAATATAGGTAGGGATCCTCCATTCCTGGAGCAAACTGATTCAATATCCTTCCACAGTTCCATTCTAAGTTTCCTATCATTGAACCCATAAATAGCAGCTAAAAGGAAACTCATCCCTCCTTCATTGGAATACTCCATAAGCATCATCTGCTTCGACTCAAATCGAAGAGTCCCCTTCCATAATTGTTTATCCCACATAACAATGATCCTGGCCATGTCATTAAGATGAAGATTGTGTTCGCCCCCCAGTTATTAGGAGCTCTCCTGATGACCCTCTCCTCTTTCTTAATCTTGGATTCTAGCACAACTACAATCGAGCTATTGAGTTGCCTCACCCTATCTCTTATACTCCTCCACCTCCCAACCGAGTTGGCACCTCGGACGTTCCACGAAAGGATCGACATTAATGGGTTAAGGCGGGGTCCTTTTGCCCTTTCGTGCTCATCCGTGAAGGAACGGAAGAGTTTTCTAACATGATTTTCTTACTATCTTGCTCATTGGATTGATTCGGAGAAGCTTTCTGAAGTGCTCCTGCCCAAAGAGGACTGACCTTGGTGAGTCATGACCCCTCCCTAGACCCAGCTTGAAGTAAATTCCTGACCACACTTCCCACTTTAGACCCTTCTGAATTGGGCTTCTTCCTGGCTTGAAGATCCTTCGAAGATGGTGGGAGGCCTCTTCTCCTACACTCGCATATCCTCCACCTTGAGGAATATCCTGAGGATTGCATTCTGAAGTGCATGTCGTTTTACTGATCGGGGACGCGTGTCCATGTCTTTTGCCTAGCACGGAGCAACCATCTCCTTCTTTAAATATAACTAACGCTATATCTCTTTGAAAATCCAGAGTCTCAACTTCCTCACTGCTGCTATGAACTGCTTTTCCTTTAGAGTTTCCTCCTTCAAAGTTATTTCCAGCCTCTGAATTGTTTCCCGATTCTTGCAACTGCACTCCCTCCTCCTCCTGCACTTCCATGTGCACATCCTCATCCGTAGGGGATATCCCTTCTCCTCCTATTGGCTGAGAATTCCCTATACCTGCTTTTTTCTCTATATGTTCACCTATATAGCAGCCGGATCTGAGATGACCAAAACTTTTGCATTGGCCATACGAGGGAGGAACCCACTCGTAGTCGACCTTTTGGGAGAAAATTTCCCCTGAAGGGATCATGTATTCAACCGAGCGTGGCAACTCCTCTCCTGCCTCAATTTCTACGAAAACTCTAGCGTAGGAAAGCCTCACCTTCTTGTTCGTGGCTTCATCAGCTTTGATGGGAACCCCTACCAAACTCGAAAGCTTCTTTAGCATTGGTGTGCTCCAATATTGGATAGGAAGATTAGGAAACCTGATCCAAATCGGGGTCGATGCGAGTAACTCTCTTTCACACTGAATTCCTGACGTCCACCGCTTGAGGATGATCGCCCTCCCATCAAAAGTCCACGGCCCCCCGTGCAAGATACGCTCCATATCCTCTGCCAAACTGAACCTTACGAAGAAGAAACCATTTTCTCTGGAGAAAAACTACATGCTTCCCTTCGGGTGCCATACTCGATTGGCGTAAGCTTTGATCTGCCCATAGAAGGGTTTATTGCCCATCACATACAACACGACCGTACTTTTCCAATACTCCTCCGTCTCCTCCAGGTCCTCCCCCGTGAACTCTGCTATCGGCCTACCTCCCTTCTTCAATGGTTCTACATATTGCATCTCATCATCTATGGAGATACTGTTGGATTTACAAATTTCCGCCCAGGTTTTCCTAGCTCCTTGTCTTCCTTCCTGCGAGCTTTTTCTCGCCTCTTCCGCCTCCCCCCTTGAGGAACATGGCTTGGGATCAATATGGTTCTGAGTACTCCTCCTCGGGCCTTCCTGGGAATTTTGTCGAACACCTCGCTCTCTCCATTGAAAATTTCTTCCTCCTCCCTGAAAGTTCCTCCGGGCCTGACTCATACCGCTGCTGGCATCCCCTCTGCCTGTCCCTCGTCTTTCCACCTGCTGCTCTTGCTGGGCCCGATGCTGTCCCCCTCTCATTTTTGCTTCTGGCAACTGGCCTCCTGCCGAAAATCTGTCCCTCCTCCTTCTGCCGACTGTGGTCCAACCTCCCGCTATCTCTCTCTCTGTCACACCTCCTTCACTGATCGGAGAGGCCCCCCGTGCGTCGCCGGGATCCCAAACGCCTGAGTCCTTTCTTCCTTCTTCCGGAGCTTCATCGCCTTTTTGAGATGAAGCCATTATATATATATATATATATATATATATATATATATATATATTGTTCCAGTAGCCGTAGCATGTTGGGAACGGTGGAGTACCACGGCGCAGTGGCGCGGATTCGAGCCCCCTTGGAGACATACCTCCAAGCACCATTAAAAAGTGGACACCCTCAAAAAAAAATATATATATATATATATATATATATATATATATATATATATATATATATATATATATAATTTTTTTCTTCTTTATTGTCTTCCAAAAATCTTGTGTCCCAAACAGGCGGTCTACCTGCGCTATGCCAGGCCGGCCTGGAGCTAGTCATAGAGCATTAATGGTGGTCTCATCCTCCCATCAACTATAGAATTTACTTTTCCGGTGTCCATGTCCAAGCAACAGAAGGCCATGCAGGGATGAGCATGTCAATGGCATTTAATCACCTTGTGGTCCCTTTCTTCCCATCCTTTTTCTAATGGGTGGATGCACTTGTCCTTCTTCTTCTGGTTGTATTCTGTCTGCAACTGCAGGTCTTCTGAGGAGTGTGCGGTAGACCTCTCTCTCTCTCTCTCTCTCTCTCGTATCCATCTCTGTTTCTTGTATACCTATGACCATGAGAAAAGTAAAAAAAAAAAAAAAAAAATTGTATACCTATCTAGCACAGTGAAATTCGTGCTCTGGAAATGGATGACATGCAAATTTATCGCTTGGTACTTAATCTAGCTGGCCTGGACCCAGCTATTTATTTCCTTTCTGGACCAAAGAAGTGGAGTGCCACAGTTGCTTGCAGCCAAGATGTGGGCCATTGCATTTCAAGAAGTGGAATACGTGTTTTTTTTTTTTTTTGTGACACCTTCTCTCAGATTTGGTTTGGATTATGAAATTTTATTTTCGGAAATTAAAAATATGCGGATAAATAATTTAAATAAAAAAATTAGTGGGCATATTTTTTTTGTCCCGACAAATTTCTTTTTATGCTTTTTAATTTGTTTTTCTTTTTTTTATTCTTGCTTTTTTTTGTCTTTTTCTGTTTTCATTTTTTTTTCTTTCATTTGTTTAGCGTTTTTGGATTTTTGGGGTTTTTTTTTTTTCAGTTTTTAATTTTTTTTTTTCATTTTTTCATTTTTTTTCCATTTTTTAAGAATGTTTTTGTTTTTTAAAATTTTTTTTTTTTGGTTATTTATTGGTTGGCTACACTGTTGACACTTCACAGTGTTTGAGGCCGAAGCTGGCCCATGATGATCTTAGATTCTAGTCCGTGATCTGCTAGCCGAATCCAACTGAGAGCACGACGGCCGCCAGAGAAAGAACAAAGCCCGCCATGTATTGTATGAATATGAGACCCAAACCAAGGACAAGATATAAGGGGACCATATATTGTATAAAAATCTATTAACCTCCTTCAGAAGTTTCACACGGTTACCTCTCTTGTTTGGGGGTACATGAACATTGCTCTCTCTCCTGAGGACGCAACCCCCAAGTTCCCTCTCATCTTCACCTCCATGTAATTTTTTTTTAAAGATGTCTGATGTTGCACAGGAGACTTTTATGTATGTTATATTGTATATTCTTCACCTCTATCTTTCACTGCTTCCAACTTTCATCTTTTTTATAAATAAAAAAAATATTCATCTAAGAAAAATATTTTGTGCTCAAGCAAGCTGGTCTCGTACACTGCTTCTATAACCCAATATAGGCACGTTGGATAAGTTGAATTTAAAAATGAAAGTGAAAAGTTGCTTTCCACAAGTTGTATTTTTGTAGTGGAATTTTATATTTGTAAAGTGGAATGGAATCATAAAAACTGTTTGGTAAGATGTATTATTGGACTGGAATAAGTAAGTTTGCCAATTCCTTGTTTGGTTTTTTCTTTGTATTTTGGAGTAGAAAGTGATTTATTTCACTTTCAATGTTTGGCAAGTTAAAAAAGGAAGCGGGATACAATCACCACTTTCAAATAGGATATGGTTACCTGCAGCATTAAAAACATAATATAGTTTTTGCACAATTATGTTGTAAATTTTTGCAGAATACATACTTTTTGCAGGATTTTTTTTTGCAGAATACACAGTTTCGCAAAATTTCTATTGCAATTTTTTTTAAATACAAAATTTTTCCAGAAATTACTCCCAGATACATTTTTGTACATAATTGACACCAAATTGTTGGAAAAGAATCGAGGAAACCATTCCCCAAAACAGTAAGCCTGCGAGAAAACCAAGCAATATAAGAGCATCCACATTAAGACTAATTTCAAGTGCTATATTTGGTCTTTAGCTAAATTTTGTAGCACTTGATGGCTCCAATGGACTCGTGTCCACACTTGAAAAATGGTAGAAAGTTAAGAGACTCTCCAAATTTGGAGAGTCCACTAGTTGAGCTATATTACTTGCGGGCCCACCATATTTACTTTTCTCCTTCATTCTTTTTTGGAGTGTTGCCACTTGTCAATTATGAAAGAAAAATAAGGAGGAAAACTAATGGAGTGTTGCCACTTATCAATTTGGAGTGTTTATTTAGATTATACCATTGTGTACCACCATGAAGGGAATACTCCAAAATTAATTATTGGAGTATGGTTTGAAGTGATTTGTAGTATGGTTTGGAGTGTTACCACTGTGGATGCTCTAACGCACAAAACCAAATGCCAGACCACGCATGTTACTACCTGTAACTCCACTTCCCAGTTTTCTTAAATAAAAATAAAAATTTCATTTTCATACTTATTATTATTTTGGAAACATATTGAATGAATTAAATTTTTGACAATTTTACAATTAGAAGTTGTTGTAACAACTTTTATATTATTTTTCTTATTTTTAAAAACTGTTTTTAATTACTTTATGTAAATATGAAAAGGCAGAGGGTTAAACTGTAAATTTTCCTATATAAATTAAGTTGCGGGTAAATATTAATAAGAGGAGGGGGTTTCTGTTAATGTGCTAGTAGCGGGGGGGGGGGGGGGGGGGGGGTTATCTGCAAAATTACCATTTTATTCGTTTTAAAACAACGGTTGAGAGAGAGAGAGAGTGCATTCATTATTTTCTTTCCACCGACTCTTCTCGAGATTTCCGTTCTCGAGCTCTCCACCGACTCTTCGATTCCTCCGCCGACTCTTCGAGAACTTCGCCGTTCTCGAGCGTTCTTCTCCGGCGACTTTGACGGCGCCTCTGATGGCGACGACGACCTTGATAATGACGGCGACTCCGGTGGCGTAGATCTGAGGGAGCAGCGACTTCGATTCTGAGCGAGGCGACTTCGTCCCTGTTGAAGCCGACGACCCCGATGATGATGGCGTTGGCGATGAAGACGATGGCTGGGTCTAGGCGAGCTTTCCTTGACGCCTAGGCGCTGCTCTGACCGAGTCTTCTTCCTTTCTTCTTCCTCGACGAGCTTTGGGCTTCGACTTCCAGAGGGTAAACCCTAACCTAACCCTAATCTCTTCTGTTGGTCAGATCTATGGCAGATCTATGACCTAGACTCTGAGATCCTTTGATCGGTGACGAGATCTAGGGTTTAGCTGGGCTTGTGTGAGATCAATGATGTTCTCTTCCTCTTCGAACAGTTCTAACTGTTCAGATCCGATGGATCTAGGGTTTCTGTGGTCCGATCTTGTAGATCGATCCTTGCATGTGGTTATTTTGGGTTGCATGTTAGATCTATGATGTTCTTTAGTTGATTCTTCGAGATCAAGTTGATCTGTGACTATTTCTGTGGTTGTGATGTTGTTTCCTGAGGAGTTTTTACTCCAGATCTGGTAGTGGTTCCAGATCTGTTGAGTATGGGTTTTCGATATTGTTTTCTGAGGAGTATCCAGTGGATCTATTCCTTTTACTTGCATGCTGTCGGTTGGCCTAGACCTAACAAATCCAGTGGTGACTCTAAGGTTGCTCGGTTCGTTAGATCAGGGATGGGTTTGTTTTTGGAATGTTTCCTTATCCATTTTGTGTGGATTTTTGGATGAGATCTGATGTTCTGAATCTTTTCTTTTTGGGACTGAGATCTTGTGTCTAACACTCTCGTGTCTGACACTGCATGCATGCCATAATTTTGGATATGATGTTGGTTCCATTTTGCTGAACTGAGATCTCATAGTCAGACACTCTCGTGTCCGACACTACATGCATATTTTATATATTTTAATTGAGGATTTCTTCTTTCTCCTTTCTGTTATTTGTTGCTGAGGGATTTTCTGGTGTTGGACCTCTGTCCCGACTGGACTGTGGACTGTACCTACCTGTTCGTATCCGATGTTCGTGTCGGATACGAAGTGGCGCGGATTCGTGGCTAGAACCTTGCTGAACCTTGCTGTAGCCGTGTCCTCTTTCCCGTGTCCGACGTGCGTGTTGGACACCAAGGAGATGATGTGACTTCTGACCCTGATGTGACTGGCCTTGGACTGTGGGCCTGACCGGCGGTGGACTTTGGCAGTTTGTGGCTATTAATTGTTGGGCCGGTGGGTGTTTATTCAGTGGGCTTATTTTGTATATTCTTTTGTGGGCTGTTAGTATGGGCTGGGCCATACTGAATGTGTTGTAATATTATTTAATTATGGGCTGGATGACTGTAATTAATTAATTGTTGGGTTGGACCGGGTGGCAGACTGTTGGGTTGGACCGAGTGGTTGTGGGCCGGCCTGTGAATTTTGCCTTGGACAGGACTGTCTGTAGTTTATTTTTGTAAAACCTTTTTCAATAAATAATAAATGTTATTTTTCCCAGTTGTTGTGAGTTGATGGAAACATCCTCTTAGAACCAACTTTATAACTAAAACAATTAGTTAATTTTTCTTAATTACTACTGATTAGTAATAAATAATATCTTTACTTAAATAACCTTTTTCTAATAATAAATCAAGTTTATAAAACAAACCACTTTTATATATATAAAAGGTAGCAATGCTAACTATATATATAATGAGTTTTTGAATTATAAACTTATAGAAACTCTTAGTGTTAAACACGTAAAACCAAGGGTTGTGTTTAGCATTTGATTTTCCCAAAAGAACAAGAAGTTAGTAATTAAACCTAGTGTAATGTAACTTATGAACCTCCAAATAAAACTAACTTATTTGGGAAGGATCAAGATAAGATTTAGTACTTTAATTAACCTAGAAGCAACTAGCATAGTTTATTAACCAACTTGTACATCACTATTGTTAACAGGAGAACATCCAGCTAGATTGCCTACCATATTGCTGGAGCCAGGCAAGTACATTCTATGGTTTTGTTCAGTGCATCTTCCTTGTTCTTTATTGCTGACACACTGCGACACGTTCATGTTCTTTATGGCTTGTTCTTTCATGATCTTACTTGCATCTTGGGGTGGGGAAATACTCTAGATATGTGACCAAACCCGGATACTTATTCATGATCTTTAGCTTAGGCCTCGCACAGTGCACGCGGGTCCTAAGCCGTACCATTACATGATCTTTCAGGATCCTTTCATGTTCTTTCATGATCTTACCCATAGCCGGTCACATATCTAAGTAGTATTTCAAACATATAACACACATGTTCAGGATATTGTTCTTACATTAGTTTCTCTTGATCCTGATCTTGATATTAGTCGTGATCTTTACTGCATCTTACATTGTCGTGATCTTTCATGTATCTTTATAGCAGTAGTTCATGATCTTCATGTTCTTTACATACTTGTTCTTATCCTGTTCTTCTAGCATTTACTTTCCATATCATTATGTTATTGTTCATTACCTAGAACTGTGCTTTGCTCCGCTCCTGACTGGATATGTTATGATAGGTGAGATGGAGGCTTTATGTGACACATACTATGGGCATGATACTGCTTTCCTTGAGCCAGCTGGAGCTGCTTGTGATATAGAGGCTGCAGAAGCCTAGTTATCTTCCATTTAGTTGTCTTTCCTGCTTTTGAGACTTTAGTCAGACTTTAGTTACATTTCTGGATGAATGTAATAATAAAATGCTTAGACATGTATTTGAATATTCTGGGATCGTTTATAGATATGCTGTGACTTTACTTCTCATTTACTTGACTTGTTAGATTTTCCCTAGTTCTGGTACAGCTTACTTCGTCGTGTCTAACGACGAAGGCTGGGCGTGTCCGACTCGTGTCCGATTATTCGGGAGCGGGTCGTGACATGTTTTTAGTGGTGGCCCATACAGGTCCATCCTAATGGTACCTAGGACTTAGCGTACTATTGGGGGACTTGATTACACTAGGGAAACTTGATCACAGCATAGGAAAATCGAAAAAATAAGGGTATATCAGGTATATCAGGTGTATCAGGTATCTTAATATTCTATAAACACTTGTTGTATGTAGGTCTAGGTTATTTTAACAGTTTTCTGTTTTGCAGATAGTTCAAAAGCATGCGACACCAGAACTGTTAATTCACCTGCACTTGATGGTTCCGAGCTTCCATTACGTTCTATCACTCTACTATCCCCATGGGTAGTACGTAGTTGACAGAGACGCCTGAAGAGTCCCTTGACAACCAGAGGAAGCAGGCCACCTTTCCAAGTCAGACTTGTGGATACACTCTCCGAGCCAGGAAGGACTTCTGATTTCCAGACTTCCAGACCTTTGGACTTCTCCGACACCGAGCACATATCTTGCATCGAGGAGCAGATCGAGAACCTGAAGCCGCCACTGAAGATCATCTCAGCATGTGAGGATCCGACTCCTCCGAAGATTGAAGTCGCCAACCATGAGATCCAGCTTGTAGCACCTACAACAAGATGGGAAGCTGAAGCACAGGAGAGACATGAAGACATATGACGAAGACAACAACTAGCCTGGATTCACAAAGCGTCATCAGACTGGGACAGTGTTTCTTCAATCGCATCGTCAGATTCAGACAATGACCAATTATTCTTACTGCCGCCATCCAAGACATCGCTTCGAGGAGTGCCGCAAAAGACGGAGACTACACTTGTTCTGCGGATCGTCTGCCCACCAAGTCAAGAAACTGCCCGGAGGCCACTGATCACACTGCCCAAGGACAAGCACGAGGAGCACCAGTATCACAGAAGGACTCGTTCCTCCAGATTCAGCAATCACGTGGAGCACTACCGCATGGACCAGTTTACGACAGAACAGTTGAAGAAGGTTGAATGGATTTCAGTCCCGGTGGAAATACTGAAGACAGATTGAAGACAGAAGATTTCTTTTGCATGGTTGGGAAAACCATGTATCTTGATTAGCAATCCAGTTTTCCTTAAAATTCTTTTAGCATCTAGACATTTTTGAAACTTCTTGTTTTCTATTTTGGAATCTTGGCGGATATTCGAAACTTAATTCGAGATATTATTTTCCTATTCGTTGATTGATACTCCTCCATCCATTCTTCATAACCTTGCTCTTTTCGAGATTCTACTCAAGAATTTTGTTTCCTATTCAGGACTAGTTACAATTAGTAAATTTTGTTTCTTTCCGAAGTTCAGTTTTTCTATTTTGGGCTGGTTGGAATTTGATTTTTATTCAATACTTGTTTCTATTCACCATTCAAGACATCGTTTGAAAACTTCGGATTCGACATGTTCCCTATGCGAGATTGTGTTCCTACGTGGCTTGTTTCTATTTGAAAATTGTTTCGTTCATAACTTTGCTTCGATCTTGTCCCCTATTCGAGGTATCGTTTGTTTCATGGATATTTGTTTTATTCACCCCTTGATTCTTTTTCTACTCGTAACTTGATCCCATTCGAAGATTGTAAGATCATGTTCCCTATTTCGAGACTTTGTTTTGTTCGTAATTTTGTCTCCCATTCAAGATTTACCAGACTTTGAATTTCAGTTCCTACTCGTGACTCGATGAACCCTTGTCCTCTATTTGATATCTTGTTTCCTCGTCAAGATTTTCTATTCTAGATTTTATTTCCTTATTCACGACTTTGTTGATACTTGTTTTCTATTTTTTTCTTTCTTTCACTATGTACTTTATTGGAGAATTCCTTTTCAATTCAAGTTTTGCTCGAGATTTCATTGTTATTCGAGATTTTATTGAAACTTGTTTTCAGTATGGAATTTTATGCTCATTTTAAAACTTGTCTCCTATTTGACATCTTGCTTCAGTTCATCCTTCGAGACTCTGTTATTTCTTAGGGATAATGTTCCATATATGGAATCTTGTTACCATTCCAGATATCAGTTGATATTTCGTCATAATTTGAAACTTCGCACCCTGTCTGAAAATTTTAAATCTCCCTGGCTGCCTTTTGTACTCACTGATTGGATCCCTTGTCATTTTTAGTACCTAAGAAATCATGTATTCTAACAGTCAGGTAACTTCACCATTCCGTGACTTGGACTATTGAAACTCATTTTGAACTCCTTGAAACTCTTTTGAAATTTCTAGGAATAAAGTCGAGAGGCTATTCGATGACCTACTATGGCATGACAGTTGCGCGCTGCAGCCATTAGCTGGATTATGGAGACTGAGGGTTCACTGCAGCCAGTAGCGCACTGGCGAGGCAGGAACTCTAAGTTGAAGTGATTTCAGACACTCATAGGTTTTCGAGTATTGACGAGACTTGTCATATTCTTCATATCTTGATCTCTTGGGTTGTTTCGTCAATGATTGTTGGAAAATGGATAAGGTTGATAGAGTATTTGGAGACATATTGTTATTTGAGTCACGGAGCCGAAAGTCCACTGCAGTCAGATACATACTGGCGGGGTAGGGATTCTAAGCAAAGTGATTTCAGATACCAACATGTTCTTGGATATTCTAGAGACTATAATTCCTTTTTATATGATTATTGATTTTCGAGAATCACAGATCCTTGCACGTTCATCCTGACTTGATACTGTATCTCCTGAGTATTTCGTACGTCTCCTCAATCAACCCTTGCTAAATTTTTCTTCTAGCATTTTATCGTTAGATCATTGAATTCCTCAAAATTGTATATTACCCGATTGAGATTCCGTACTTCGTTTGTGACTTGTCTAAACTTCGATCTTAGGTCATGTCTATCTAACCATGATTTTCTATCTTGTTCTAGTCTACCTGCGTTAAACTACCGATTTTTGATCGTACTTAATACTTGTGTCTTCATGATTTTGCCCCTCTAAGTTGTAATTGGAACTTCATTCTATCTCGTGCCTATTTGATTCTTGATCATTGATCGTGTTATTCCAACTTCTTGTGTGTAATTATCGTACAGGGTCTCAAGGCTCAGGTAGCGTCTCAGAGTTTACAGGATCGGCAGAAGAGCTGGGCGGACAGCAGCAGGCGGCTACTTGAGTTCGAGGTTGGAGACAGAGTGTTCTTGAAGATCTCACCGACCAGAGGCGTCATTCGGTTCGGCAGAGGCGGGAAGCTCAGTCCGAGATTCATTGGACCATTCGACGTGACAGCACGGATTGGCGAGGTGGCGTACCGACTAGCGCTTCCAGCTAGGTTGGAGGGAGTGCACGATGTTTTCCACGTATCTCAGCTTCGACGATACATTCCAGACCCCAGCCACGTGGTGGACTTTTCAGAGCTGGAGGTGGGCCCGAGATTGACTTACGAGGAGCAGCCAGTAGAGATCCTCGACCGGAGGGAGAAGCGTCTGCGGAACCAGACCATTCCTCTTGTCCGCGTCATGTGGAGACACCACTCTCCGGGAGAGTCCACATGGGAGCGTGAGGATGAGATGCGTGAGCGATATCCTAGTTTGTTCACTTGAGTGCTTTGTATTTTATGCATTTCTTTTGAATTCAATAAACAACTTTTTGGATTCACTATTCTTGATTTTCTGTGTTTGCATTCCAATTTCGAGGACGAAATTTTTTCAAGGGGGAGAGATTTGTAACTCCACTTCCCAGTTTTCTTAAATAAAAATAAAAATTTCATTTTCATACTTATTATTATTTTGGAAACATATTGAATGAATTAAATTTTTGACAATTTTACAATTAGAAGTTGTTGTAACAACTTTTATATTATTTTTCTTATTTTTAAAAACTATTTTTAATTACTTTATGTAAATATGAAAAGGCAGAGGGTTAAACTGTAAATTTTCCTATATAAATTAAGTTGCGGGTAAATATTAATAAGAGGAGGGGGTTTCTGTTAATGTGCCAGTAGCGGGGGGGGGGGGGGTTATCTGCAAAATTACCATTTTATTCGTTTTAAAACAACGGTTGAGAGAGAGAGAGAGTGCATTCATTATTTTCTTTCCACCGACTCTTCTCGAGATTTCCGTTCTCGAGCTCTCCACCGACTCTTCGATTCCTCCGCCGACTCTTCGAGAACTTCGCCGTTCTCGAGCGTTCTTCTCCGGCGACTTTGACGGCGCCTCTGATGGCGACGACGACCTTGATAATGACGGCGACTCCGGTGGCGTAGATCTGAGGGAGCAGCGACTTCGATTCTGAGCGAGGCGACTTCGTCCCTGTTGAAGCCGACGACCCCGATGATGATGGCGTTGGCGATGAAGACGATGGCTGGGTCTAGGCGAGCTTTCCTTGACGCCTAGGCGCTGCTCTGACCGAGTCTTCTTCCTTTCTTCTTCCTCGACGAGCTTTGGGCTTCGACTTCCAGAGGGTAAACCCTAACCTAACCCTAATCTCTTCTGTTGGTCAGATCTATGGCAGATCTATGACCTAGACTCTGAGATCCTTTGATCGGTGACGAGATCTAGGGTTTAGCTGGGCTTGTGTGAGATCAATGATGTTCTCTTCCTCTTCGAACAGTTCTAACTGTTCAGATCCGATGGATCTAGGGTTTCTGTGGTCCGATCTTGTAGATCGACCCTTGCATGTGGTTATTTTGGGTTGCATGTTAGATCTATGATGTTCTTTAGTTGATTCTTCGAGATCAAGTTGATCTGTGACTATTTCTGTGGTTGTGATGTTGTTTCCTGAGGAGTTTTTACTCCAGATCTGGTAGTGGTTCCAGATCTGTTGAGTATGGGTTTTCGATGTTGTTTTCTGAGGAGTATCCAGTGGATCTATTCCTTTTACTTGCATGCTGTCGGTTGGCCTAGACCTAACAAATCCAGTGGTGACTCTAAGGTTGCTCGGTTCGTTAGATCAGGGATGGGTTTGTTTTTGGAATGTTTCCTTATCTATTTTGTGTGGATTTTTGGATGAGATCTGATGTTCTGAATCTTTTCTTTTTGGGACTGAGATCTTGTGTCTAACACTCTCGTGTCTGACACTGCATGCATGCCATAATTTTGGATATGATGTTGGTTCTATTTTGCTGAACTGAGATCTCATAGTCAGACACTCTCGTGTCCGACACTGCATGCATATTTTATATATTTTAATTGAGGATTTCTTCTTTCTCCTTTCTGTTATTTGTTGCTGAGGGATTTTCTGGTGTTGGACCTCTGTCCCGACTGGACTGTGGACTGTACCTACCTGTTCGTATCCGATGTTCGTGTCGGATACGAAGTGGCGCGGATTCGTGGCTAGAACCTTGCTGAACCTTGCTGTAGCCGTGTCCTCTTTCCCGTGTCCGACGTGCGTGTTGGACACCAAAGAGATGATGTGACTTCTGACCCTGATGTGACTGGCCTTGGACTGTGGGCCTGACCGGCGGTGGACTTTGGCAGTTTATGGCTATTAATTGTTGGGCCGGTGGGTGTTTATTCAGTGGGCTTATTTTGTATATTCTTTTGTGGGCTGTTAGTATGGGCTGGGCCATACTGAATGTGTTGTAATATTATTTAATTATGGGCTGGATGACTGTAATTAATTAATTGTTGGGTTGGACCGGGTGGCAGACTGTTGGGTTGGACCGAGTGGTTGTGGGCCGGCCTGTGAATTTTGCCTTGGGCAGGACTGTCTGTAGTTTATTTTTGTAAAACCTTTTTCAATAAATAATAAATGTTATTTTTCCCAGTTGTTGTGAGTTGATGGAAACATCCTCTTAGAACCAACTTTATAACTAAAACAATTAGTTAATTTTTCTTAATTACTACTGATTAGTAATAAATAATATCTTTACTTAAATAACCTTTTTCTAATAATAAATCAAGTTTATAAAACAAACCACTTTTATATATATAAAAGGTAGCAATGCTAACTATATATATAATGAGTTTTTGAATTATAAACTTATAGAAACTCTTAGTGTTAAACACGTAAAACCAAGGGTTGTGTTTAGCATTTGATTTTCCCAAAAGAACAAGAAGTTAGTAATTAAACCTAGTGTAATGTAACTTATGAACCTCCAAATAAAACTAACTTATTTGGGAAGGATCAAGATAAGATTTAGTACTTTAATTAACCTAGAAGCAACTAGCATAGTTTATTAACCAACTTGTACATCACTATTGTTAACAGGAGAACATCCAGCTAGATTGCCTACCATATTGCTGGAGCCAGGCAAGTACATTCTATGGTTTTGTTCAGTGCATCTTCCTTGTTCTTTATTGCTGACACACTGCGACACGTTCATGTTCTTTATGGCTTGTTCTTTCATGATCTTACTTGTTCTTTCATGATCTTACTTGCATCTTGGGGTGGGGAAATACTCTAGATATGTGACCAAACCCGGATACTTATTCATGATCTTTAGCTTAGGCCTCGCACAGTGCACGCGGGTCCTAAGCCGTACCATTACATGATCTTTCAGGATCCTTTCATGTTCTTTCATGATCTTACCCATAGCCGGTCACATATCTAAGTAGTATTTCAAACATATAACACACATGTTCAGGATATTGTTCTTACATTAGTTTCTCTTGATCCTGATCTTGATATTAGTCGTGATCTTTACTGCATCTTACATTGTCGTGATCTTTCATGTATCTTTATAGCAGTAGTTCATGATCTTCATGTTCTTTACATACTTGTTCTTATCCTGTTCTTCTAGCATTTACTTTCCATATCATTATGTTATTGTTCATTACCTAGAACTGTGCTTTGCTCCGCTCCTGACTGGATATGTTATGATAGGTGAGATGGAGGCTTTATGTGACACATACTATGGGCATGATACTGCTTTCCTTGAGCCAGCTGGAGCTGCTTGTGATATAGAGGCTGCAGAAGCCTAGTTATCTTCCATTTAGTTGTCTTTCCTGCTTTTGAGACTTTAGTCAGACTTTAGTTACATTTCTGGATGAATGTAATAATAAAATGCTTAGACATGTATTTGAATATTCTGGGATCGTTTATAGATATGCTGTGACTTTACTTCTCATTTACTTGACTTGTTAGATTTTCCCTAGTTCTGGTACAGCTTACTTCGTCGTGTCTAACGACGAAGGCTGGGCGTGTCCGACTCGTGTCCGATTATTCGGGAGCGGGTCGTGACATGTTTTTAGTGGTGGCCCATACAGGTCCATCCTAATGGTACCTAGGACTTAGCGTACTATTGGGGGACTTGATTACACTAGGGAAACTTGATCACAGCATAGGAAAATCGAAAAATAAGGGTATATCAGGTATATCAGGTGTATCAGGTATCTTAATATTCTATAAACACTTGTTGTATGTAGGTCTAGGTTATTTTAACAGTTTTCTGTTTTGCAGATAGTTCAAAAGCATGCGACACCAGAACTGTCAATTCACCTGCACTTGATGGTTCCGAGCTTCAATTACGTTCTATCACTCTACTATCCCCATGGGTAGTACGTAGTTGACAGAGACGCCTGAAGAGTCCCTTGACAACCAGAGGAAGCAGGCCACCTTTCCAAGTCAGACTTGTGGATACACTCTCCGAGCCAGGAAGGACTTCTGATTTCCAGACTTCCAGACCTTTGGACTTCTCCGACACCGAGCACATATCTTGCATCGAGGAGCAGATCGAGAACTAGGGAAAATCTAACAAGTCAAGTAAATGAGAAGTAAAGTCACAGCATATCTATAAACGATCCCAGAATATTCAAATACATGTCTAAGCATTTTATTATTACATTCATCCAGAAATGTAACTAAAGTCTGACTAAAGTCTCAAAAGCAGGAAAGACAACTAAATGGAAGATAACTAGGCTTCTGCAGCCTCTATATCACAAGCAGCTCCAGCTGGCTCAAGGAAAGCAGTATCATGCCCATAGTATGTGTCACATAAAGCCTCCATCTCACCTATCATAACATATCCAGTCAGGAGCGGAGCAAAGCACAGTTCTAGGTAATGAACAATAACATAATGATATGGAAAGTAAATGCTAGAAGAACAGGATAAGAACAAGTATGTAAAGAACATGAAGATCATGAACTACTGCTATAAAGATACATGAAAGATCACGACAATGTAAGATGCAGTAAAGATCACGACTAATATCAAGATCAGGATCAAGAGAAACTAATGTAAGAACAATATCCTGAACATGTGTGTTATATGTTTGAAATACTACTTAGATATGTGACCGGCTATGGGTAAGATCATGAAAGAACATGAAAGGATCCTGAAAGATCATGTAATGGTACGGCTTAGGACCCGCGTGCACTGTGCGAGGCCTAAGCTAAAGATCATGAATAAGTATCCGGGTTTGGTCACATATCTAGAGTATTTCCCCACCCCAAGATGCAAGTAAGATCATGAAAGAACAAGTAAGATCATGAAAGAACAAGCCATAAAGAACATGAACGTGTCGCAGTGTGTCAGCAATAAAGAACAAGGAAGATGCACTGAACAAAACCATAGAATGTACTTGCCTGGCTCCAGCAATATGGTAGGCAATCTAGCTGGATGTTCTCCTGTTAACAATAGTGATGTACAAGTTGGTTAATAAACTATGCTAGTTGCTTCTAGGTTAATTAAAGTACTAAATCTTATCTTGATCCTTCCCAAATAAGTTAGTTTTATTTGGAGGTTCATAAGTTACATTACACTAGGTTTAATTACTAACTTCTTGTTCTTTTGGGAAAATCAAATGCTAAACACAACCCTTGGTTTTACGTGTTTAACACTAAGAGTTTCTATAAGTTTATAATTCAAAAACTCATTATATATATAGTTAGCATTGCTACCTTTTATATATATAAAAGTGGTTTGTTTTATAAACTTGATTTATTATTAGAAAAAGGTTATTTAAGTAAAGATATTATTTATTACTAATCAGTAGTAATTAAGAAAAATTAACTAATTGTTTTAGTTATAAAGTTGGTTCTAAGAGGATGTTTCCATCAACTCACAACAACTGGGAAAAATAACATTTATTATTTATTGAAAAAGGTTTTACAAAAATAAACTACAGACAGTCCTGCCCAAGGCAAAATTCACAGGCCGGCCCACAACCACTCGGTCCAACCCAACAGTCTGCCACCCGGTCCAACCCAACAATTAATTAATTACAGTCATCCAGCCCATAATTAAATAATATTACAACACATTCAGTATGGCCCAGCCCATACTAACAGCCCACAAAAGAATATACAAAATAAGCCCACTGAATAAACACCCACCGGCCCAACAATTAATAGCCACAAACTGCCAAAGTCCACCGCCGGTCAGGCCCACAGTCCAAGGCCAGTCACATCAGGGTCAGAAGTCACATCATCTCCTTGGTGTCCAACACGCACGTCGGACACGGGAAAGAGGACACGGCTACAGCAAGGTTCAGCAAGGTTCTAGCCACGAATCCGCGCCACTTCGTATCCGACACGAACATCGGATACGAACAGGTAGGTACAGTCCACAGTCCAGTCGGGACAGAGGTCCAACACCAGAAAATCCCTCAGCAACAAATAACAGAAAGGAGAAAGAAGAAATCCTCAATTAAAATATATAAAATATGTATGCAGTGTCGGACACGAGAGTGTCTGACTATGAGATCTCAGTTCAGCAAAATGGAACCAACATCATATCCAAAATTATGGCATGCATGCAGTGTCAGACACGAGAGTGTTAGACACAAGATCTCAGTCCCAAAAAGAAAAGATTCAGAACATCAGATCTCATCCAAAAATCCACACAAAATGGATAAGGAAACATTCCAAAAACAAACCCATCCCTGATCTAACGAACCGAGCAACCTTAGAGTCACCACTGGATTTGTTAGGTCTAGGCCAACCGACAGCATGCAAGTAAAAGGAATAGATCTACTGGATACTCCTCAGAAAACAACATCGAAAATCCATACTCAACAGATCTGGAACCACTACCAGATCTGGAGTAAAAACTCCTCAGAAAACAACATCACAACCACAGAAATAGTCACAGATCAACTTAATCTCGAAGAATCAACTAAAGAACATCATAGATCTAACATGCAACCCAAAATAACCACATGCAAGGGTCGATCTACAAGATCGGACCACAGAAACCCTAGATCCATCGGATCTGAACAGTTAGAACTGTTCGAAGAGGAAGAGAACATCATTGATCTCACACAAGCCCAGCTAAACCCTAGATCTCGTCACCGATCAAAGGATCTCAGAGTCTAGGTCATAGATCTGCCATAGATCTGACCAACAGAAGAGATTAGGGTTAGGTTAGGGTTTACCCTCTGGAAGTCGAAGCCCAAAGCTCGTCGAGGAAGAAGAAAGGAAGAAGACTCGGTCAGAGCAGCGCCTAGGCGTCAAGGAAAGCTCGCCTAGACCCAGCCATCGTCTTCATCGCCAACGCCATCATCATCGGGGTCGTCGGCTTCAACAGGGACGAAGTCGCCTCGCTCAGAATCGAAGTCGCTGCTCCCTCAGATCTACGCCACCGGAGTCGCCGTCATTATCAAGGTCGTCGTCGCCATCAGAGGCGCCGTCAAAGTCGCCGGAGAAGAACGCTCGAGAACGGCGAAGTTCTCGAAGAGTCGGCGGAGGAATCGAAGAGTCGGTGGAGAGCTCGAGAACGGAAATCTCGAGAAGAGTCGGTGGAAAGAAAATAATGAATGCACTCTCTCTCTCTCAACCGTTGTTTTAAAACGAATAAAATGGTAATTTTGCAGATAACCCCCCCCCCCCCCCCCCGCTACTGGCACATTAACAGAAACCCCCTCCTCTTATTAATATTTACCCGCAACTTAATTTATATAGGAAAATTTACAGTTTAACCCTCTGCCTTTTCATATTTACATAAAGTAATTAAAAACAGTTTTTAAAAATAAGAAAAATAATATAAAAGTTGTTACAACAACTTCTAATTGTAAAATTGTCAAAAATTTAATTCATTCAATATGTTTCCAAAATAATAATAAGTATGAAAATGAAATTTTTATTTTTATTTAAGAAAACTGGGAAGTGGAGTTACATGAATCAGGGTCCTAGACACGTATACCTACCCTAGGCGAACACGTAGGCATGTGCACGTGACACTTGGTGTACTGTGTCGTGCCCACGAACTCGTGGACTCGTCGCACGAGACTGCTTTGTGCAGGATCGTATCTGTATGTGTGTTTTAGTGTCTTGGACACGAATGTGTCCACTTGGTTGGACACATACACATTGCTTAACACGTACACACTTGAAACTATGTTTACCAACCTATAATTTTGGTTATTATCTGTAAATTAGCTTTCGAATTTCATTTTCCCAATTTAACTGATACTTGTACAATGTTTTATAAATTCTGAATTTAAATGTGTTTTCAAACTATAATTCCCATGAATATTTGCTATAATTAATCTCCCCATACGTCTGAGTATAGCTACATGTTAGGTTGGTTGTTAACATAAGGAATTGAGATTCAATTTGGCTTTGGGACTGATATGTATAAACTATTTCCTATTACACTATTCAATGTTATATACAAACTGTCATTTTACTTAAAACCTGAGAACACTACATCATGTTAACACACTGTCATATACACATGACCCATACCACTACACACACCCTACAGTTTCACTCACCTTGCACTGAATTCCTGAAACACATGTGTAGAAGCATGGAATTTCGGGCGCATCTACAGGACAAAATTCCTATGCGCCTAACATTACATGCGCCAAAAAACATCAAATGAAGTACTTGGCACGTGTCACGACCCGCACCCACTGTGAGGGTACGAGAACGTAACAACGCCCAGCCTACGCCGCAGTGTCGACGGTAGAACGCTGTTCTAGGTCATGAACTATAACTAACATAATATGAATACTCTCCATAAGGAGGCCAACACAGAGGTACAACTCAATCACAATCTAGAGATAGAATATGGCACGATAAAATAGATAAGAGAATCCTCAACTGAGGTACAACAGAAATGAATACAAGTCTAATCATCTCTAGAAATATACAACTCTGAAACAAGAACAACAACTAAACATAAAACGGAAAAACAGTCTAAGCTATCTATACTAAACAGGGTATCGTCCTCAGCAGCTGCCTGAACCTCCCTAGGGGTCCAGGTCGCGAGTGTCATCTAGGCAAGCTCCAAGTAAGGGGTGCAGGGTTCCTCATCATCCTCTGTAAAATTTTCAACAGGTCCAGTCAGGACGGGAGCGAGCACAGTACATCTCAACAGTTCATAGCAGGTTAGAAAATATAATCATGCAGTAAAGTAAGATACAGGTACTGAAAGAAATATTGTATGTAAACAGAGAGAGAGCTGTAATAGAAATATCTACTATAAATAAAGAGCTACCAGTGACTAGTGATTTAGAGCACAAAGTCGACATGTAAACGGCTTGATTGTACATGGCTATACTAAAGAGGCGTACATGGCTATTCTACTTTGGAAATTGTTCACATGGCTATTTATACTCCCCCGTACCCCCAATCAATACACAAGGATCCAGCCAGGTTATGTTATATGATGCTATGTAACAGCCCCCGAAGGGTGGTAGACCCCGAAGGTGATAAGACCCCGAAGGTAATAGACCCCGAAGGTAATAGACCCCGAAGGTAATACATAGTAGTCCCATAAATGGGATAAGAATTCTAGGAAGACTCTACGATCATAAGAGTATATGTCGTAAGTAATCAAAGAACCAATGAAGCATATGATATGTCATGTAAGTGAAACGCACAGAACATGTAGTACCCGATGCTCCCTAAGGATAACATCTCATGAAGGGATCCATATAGTACCAATCCGTGTGACCAACGTGACAGTACAAGTAAAGTAATCTACTGCAGGAAATAATTCTAAGCAGGATATAAAATGATCAGAGAATGTACTCGCCTGGTGTCTGAATGTCTGAAGTAAATATACTGTCCGAGATGAGGTACCTA
This sequence comes from Iris pallida, assembly GCA_029216955.1. NCBI lineage: Eukaryota > Viridiplantae > Streptophyta > Magnoliopsida > Asparagales > Iridaceae > Iris > Iris pallida. The sequence goes on along the minus strand of JANAVB010028000.1, from coordinate 15,486,642 downwards.
GCTCCTAGTTAGAGCAACACAAGTCACAACAAGTCCAGAATGGTAATAAGATGCACTACTATGAGTTCTACATGAATCTAGGTCAATCTAGACCAAAGTCAACTCTTGGTCAACTCTGGTCAACCCTAGAAGTCAAACTAGGTCAACTAGGTCAAGGCTGACCCTAACAAGTCTAATAAGTCTCACTAGGCCTAACCAAGCCTAGCCTAGCAACCACACATCAATCACAAGGCTATACAAGTCTAACTAGACACTCACTATGCATACAGGCACACCCATAGGCCATGAGCCCTAGGCTATAGGCTATATCTTGCCTATAAACCAACTCACAATCACATATACACATAACAATAGGCTACCTATATGTGCATCACACATATGTATATATATATACATGTACATATGTATATACACATATATATAAAAAATTGGAAAGTGGAAAGGTGATGGTGTACTTGTATTTGTGTTCATGTGTGTGTGTGTGAAGTGACATGAGAGTGTCATACGAGAGTGTGTGTTATCATGGAATGAGTGTTAGACAAATGTGTCAAGGGGTGTTAGTGAATGAGGGTGAGGGTTATTTCCTAAAAAAAATAGTAGAGTAGTAGTAGGAATCACATGACAGGTTATTAAGAAAAGAATGACAGTTGCAAGGTGAATAGGAATCAAACACAGGTATTCAAACAAGGAAATCAACTCTCAGCTAATGGAGATTGACAGTAAGCATATCTATCAACCCACACCAATTCGAATTCTCTTAACAAAACAAACCAATGCAATGCATAGAGAATAATCATTCAATATTCAGTTTAAGGAATCATGTGACTAGTTCAATAGGGATACAAACTCAGGTATTAAGAAAGAATGGAAATCAATGTCAGGTTTTAATAGGAACTATTGACAGTTTCTTATGAAAAAAGTGAGCTAAACATGGTGTAAACCTGTGTGTGTACAGTGAGTATTAGGCATGAAACCATTTCAGGAATCCCATATTTTACTATGGTGCAGTCCACAATAGTGCATATAATCCCTGGTTTGTATGTGTACATGTCAATGCAAGTGTCTCAGTAAAATAGGAAAACAGTGTACAAATTCACAGATTTAATGAGTGTATGAGTAAGCATTATGTGAGTGATTTGCCCTCAGATTTGTGGTGTGTGTCATTCAACAGGGAATCATTTGACAGTTATCAAAACAGTTTAAGGTTCTGAAATGGGATGAATCCTAAGGCTAAACCACTCAACAATTAGCTCCATGTAATTATTTCATTCATACATTTCAGCTTTCAAAAAAGAACAAGGGACAGTGAACTTACTATCAAATCGAACCCACAAGAAAACCTAAGCAATTCAAACAGTTAAAATCAGCCTTAACCAATCAGAATTTCCAGAAAATTTACTAACAGTGAGCATATACCAGTTGTGTTCAAAACAGTCCAAACAAAACCCAGGTTTATGTATTGAAGAACTCTTTATCTCAGTTCATCTAGACACCCAAAATCAGTTCACAAGCTCAGTTAGAATTCAGCCAAGGTTCAGAAATTTTGAAGGGAAATAAAAGGGAAACTCTTAGGTTCACAGGAAATCTCAGTTTTTGCCAAATTCGAAAACCATCATACTATTCAAAATCCCATTTCCAATTCAAAACCCCATATGAATGGAAATGTTAAGCTAGCATAAACAATCAATTATGTGGGAGCATCTGATAACTGAACACAGCAATATTTAATAGGATTAAAAATGGATTAATAGTTCTGAAATCAAAACAACATATACCAGTCATGTTTCGAGCCCAGTGCAACATCTATCACCCCATTCTCATATCGATACACAACTCACAATCAAACATACAATCCAATGAAACTAATGAACATCAAAAACCTATGTAAAACTAAGAATTGAACACTCTGAAAAAATAAAAACAACATTTCAGGATATTCAAAACTGGAAGGGAATGGCAGGTATCAGAATACTCAAAAGAAACCAATTTGGATATCACAACCATTCGAAAACCAATACCCAATGAACTTGAGCTACCAGGCATATAGGAGTATTCCCCATGTGTACTCGTATCTGGGGGGGTCCTTTCGTGTCCAGAAAACTGGACACGAAGTGTCCAATCTGTGCATGTGTAACTCAGTGGACTAGTCAATTAAGACTGTCCCGTGCAGCCATGACGACTCGATTTGGGCTCGACACCGAGATCGAGAGGCCATGTGCTCGTGTCTAGGGTTAGGGGGTATGTAGGGCTAGAGGGTCGACGCCCTGATCCGTGTCCAAGTCGCGTCTGCACGTGTCAAACGATGCGTGTCAGAGAGCTGAAATCTGTGCGGGTACAACAGTGTAAAACCAGTGTGTGATGGATTCTGTGTCCGATACGACACAAGAGTCCATAGGACTCGAGGGAGGGTCCGTCAGTGATGGCCCCCACCTCTGTGTCAAAAATAAGGTGTCTACGTGGCGTGTCCAAAGAGAAACAGGACACGGGTAGCAGGGCACCCGTGCGCTGTATCGTACAGCGTGTCCACGGCCATTTCCGACACGGAAACGACACGAATTCGTGTTCAGAAAGTGGGGGTTCGAAAACACACATCAAGGGCTTCCCAAATATGTAATTTGTTTTAGAAAATACAAAGATTAAATCCATTCGAGCATTTCATCAAACACCTACATATATGCATTGATACGTGTCCGATACGGACACCAAACGGACACGAATTGTGCCCAAATTTCGGGGACAACTAGGGGACTCCTAGATCTAGCCCTAAATGCAAAGAAATCAGAATAATAACATTATTTAAGGGGTTTTACCTATAGGTGTCAATCTCAAGAGAAAGCTTCAAATGGGGGGTGTTCTTCTTGATAGCCCAATGCTCCAAATTGATTCCAAACTGAAATGGCTCTCCACCAACAGTCCATAAACATCAATTAGGACTCAATGCAAAAGACTAGGATGAAAAGGGAGGTTAAATGAATAAAATAGGAATTTTGAAGAAGGGAACAAACCTTGGTTTTGTCAAATAGAGAAATGATATAAAAGAGGCAAGAACAATAGGAGGAGAGATTTTATAGGGTTGGGAATGACCTAGTGGCTGGTTATAATGAATGAAATTAGGGTTAGGGTTTCAAGTCATGGGCCATGGGCCAACTAGCACTAGTCTAGAAATCAATCTCCTAAACCTTAAGCCTATTGACCAACTCACTAAGCCTTCTAGTCAAGTCTTGATTCCTACATGACTAACTTAGATTGACTTAAGTTAGACTAGGGTCTCACCATGCTAATCAAGTCACCTTAACTAGAGTCAACATCTAGGTTAGTCTCTTAAGTCACAACTAGTAAAAGACTAACATAACACATAGCAATATTTAATTAATATTAAATTCACACAAATTCCCATAAATCATAATAAATTCAAATAAATGATAATAAATCCAAATAACCCTAAAATGTCAAAAATACCCTAATCATATGGCTAGGCTCTAGGGTAGGCAGTCTCTACTGTTCACTAGCAAAACACCAAAATTACAAATCATTAATTTAAATAGTTTAAAAATAATTAAAATCACTAAAATCATAATATGAAATAAATATCATTAAATAATAATTATAATCACAAAATTTCAAAATTACCCTTTTCTGGAAAACTGGATGTTACAATCCTACCCACCTTATAAACCTCGAAATTAAGATGGTAGCAGTCCTTCTAGGTCAAACACCCCACAATCAAAGTCTCAAACATACCGTCAGATAATCATATGCGTCTGTCCAAAATCATGATACTCAGAATCTTCGTCGTGCTAGTGAGCAAGGCTACGATATTCACAGAGTCCTCGACTAAGGCACATACCTCTAGAATCATGGTATTTAAAATTTTTACATTGCCGCATGTTTGGCAGCGAAAACCTTAAATTCTCACACCCGAGAAATACGTCCTAAATCTGACTATATGTCCTTACTATGCCAGCTAACACGACTATCGAAGATTCTAGATTCCATAACTGGGTGACCGAGCCCATATGATTCATCTCAGAAGAAAGTAAAACATAACACAAGAACAACAGGACAAAATTGATAAATCAACAAGGAGCAGAGAGAATCGAAATTTCAAGGCAGTTATATGAGGCAATTGCGGAAAGGAAATCGAATAGAACGAAACCTGCAGCAAGATCTCTACTGGCCTGAGAATCCTCGACTGTCCTGGCGAAAGCTCGCCCTCGCTGGCCTCCTCTGGCCTGCTGTTGATGTTGCATATACCTCTGCTGCTGAGTCGGTAAGGGTAATCCCGTCTGCTGGTCTATCGGAGCCCTAGCTTCTGCTCCCGAAACTGTCTGTCCTGATGACTCGGGACACTGTCTCAGACGATGATCGGATCCTCCGCAAAGCAAATATCTGCCCAACCTCTTCCGACATTCGCCCCAACCATGCCCTGGTCTCTTACAGAAGGGGCAAATAATAACTAGCTACTGTTCCGGGGCCTGCTGCTGCCTCTGTGGCTGCTGCGTCTGCTGAAAGGGTACACAGTCCTGAAACTGACGCTGCTGAAGGTAGACCCTCGGCTGCTGGTACTGCTGCTGAAACTGTAGAAGTAGCATCTGCTGCTGGAACTGTAGAGGTAGCATCTGCTGCGGATACTGCTACTGAAACTGTAGGGGTAGCATATGCTGCGGATACTGCTGCTGAATATGCAAGTGGGGCATCTGATGCGGATACTGCTGCTGAGTCTGTAGGTGGGGCCTCTTGGCCGGGCCTGCACTGCCACTAGCTCCCTGAGTGTCTCGCGTCCTCTTCTCCTTCAGCCCAAGATCGTCCTCCGCTGTCATGGCTCCTACCAGAATCTGCTCGAAAGTGGCGTCGCGGCCGCTCTTAGTATATGACTTGATCTCCTTGACCAAACCCCTGCGGAACCTCCTCGCCTTCCCGACCTCGGTAAGGTCCTCGATGAATCTGCTCAAACGGCTAAACTCTTCAGCGTACTCCTCAACGGTCTGGTTCCCCTGAACCAAACTCTCGAACCGCGCCTCCATAGCACGGAGTGCGGTATCAGGAAAAAATTTCTCCTTGAATAGTTCCTTGAACGCTGCCCAGGTCTGACCGACTGTACCAACCCTCGGGTCCGTCTGGTACCAGGTACGGGCCAAGTCCTGCATCTGGCTGGCGGCTGCCTCGATCTGTAATCCTGCTGGTATCTGTGCCAATCGAAATATCTCCTCGATGTGCTCTATCCAATCGTCAGCGTATATGATGCCCTCTGTACCCTTGAAGTCTCGGGGTCCCATCTTCTTGAAGGAATGGATGTCTGGAGTCCTCGGCTGATACGGCTGCATCTGGCCTTCCTGTGGCTGAGCAGCCACTAGCTCCACTGTCGTCCTAACCAACTGGTGAGTATCTTGTATGCTCTGTCGGATATCAGCAGACTGGCTCTGCTGTATCTATTGCTGAAACTCCATGAATTGTTGAAAAAGGGCAAACATCTGAGCCGTATCTACTGTCCCTGAAGGTAACTGCTGCTGGTACATATCTGGAATGACGGGAGAAGACCTCCGGACAGGTGGAGGTGCACTTCCAAAAGCTGTAGAAGCTCCTATATGAGCAGAAATAGGGGGTGCTGTGGTCCCAGCGTCCACGATCAAGCGAGGGATGGTAGGCCTCTCACCAGCGTCTGCTGAGCCAGAGCGATGCGATCGTGTCTCAATCACCATCCTGGAGACAGATCAAACAAGGAATCAATACTGAGATAGAAACGATAGTTCGAGGGAGGACAGTTATTCAAGGAAGTATCAAGAATTTAGATAGCAGGAATCCAGTTAGAGTTTTTCCTAATGTGATTGAGTACCTCGAAAATAACTCCTAATCCTACTGCAGGTTGTAGTGGTACTCTAGTTTGAATACCACTACACAAACTCGACCTGCATGGGCCACCACTAAAAACGTGTCACGACCCGCACCCACTGTGAGGGTACGAGAACGTAACAACGCCCAGCCTACGCCGCAGTGTCGGCGGTAGAACGCTGTTCTAGGTCATGAACTATAACTAACATAATATGAATACTCTCTATAAGGAGGCCAACACAGAGGTACAACTCAATCATAATCTAGAGATAGAATATGACACGATAAAATAGATAAGAGAATCCTCAACTGAGGTACAATAGAAATGAATACAAGTCTAATCATCTCTAGAAATATACAACTCTGAAACAAGAACAACAACTAAACATAAAACGGAAAAACAGTCTAAGCTATCTATACTAAACAGGGTATCGTCCTCAGCAGCTGCCTGAACCTTCCCAGGGGTCCAGGTCGCGAGTGCCATCTAGGCAAGCTCCAAGTAAGGGGTGCAGGGTTCCTCATCATCCTCTGTAAAATTTTCTACAGGTCCAGTCAGGACGGGAGCGAGCTTAGTACATCTCAACAGTTCATAGCAGGTTAGAAAATATAATCATGCAGTAAAGTAAGATACAGGTACTGAAAGAAATGCTGTATGTAAACAGAGAGAGAGAGCTGTAATAGAAATATCTACTATAAATAAAGAGCTACCAGTGACTAGTGATTTAGAGCACAAAGTCGACATGTGAACGGCTTGATTGTACATGGCTATACTAAAGAGGCGTACATGGCTATTCTACTTTGGAAATTGTTCACATGGCTATTTATACTCCCCCGTACCCCCAATCAATACACAAGGATCCAGCCAGGTTATGTTATATAATGCTATATAACAGCCCCCGAAGGGTGGTAGACCCCGAAGGTGATAAGACCCCGAAGGTAATAGACCCCGAAGGTAATAGACCCTGAAGGTAATACATAGTAGTCCCATAAATGGGATAAGGATTCTAGGAAGACTCTACGATCATAAGAGTATATGTCGTAAGTAATCAAAGAACCAATGAAGCATATGATACGTCATGTAAGTAAAACGCACAGAACATGTAGTACCCGATGCTCCCTAAGGATAACATCTCATGAAGGGATCCATATAGTACCAATCCGTGTGACCAACGTGACAGTACAAGTAAAGTAATCTACTGCAGGAAATAATTCTAAGCAGGATATGAAATGATCAGAGAATGTACTCGCCTGGTGTCTGAATGTCTGAAGTAAATGTACTGTCCGAGATGAGGTACCTGACTCCTAATTAGAGCAACACAAGTCACAACAAGTCCAGAATGGTAATAAGATGCACTACTATAAGTTTTACATGAATCTAGGTCAATCTAGACCAAAGTCAACTCTTGGTCAACTCTGGTCAACCCTAGAAGTCAAACTAGGTCAACTAGATCAAGACTGACCCTAACAAGTCTAATAAGTCTCACTAGGCCTAACCAAGCCTAGCCTAGCAACCACACATCAATCACAAGGCTATACAAGTCTAACTAGACACTCACTATGCATACAGGCACACCCATAGGCCATGAGCCCTAGGCTATAGGCTATATCTTGCCTATAAACCAACTCACAATCACATATACACATAACAATAGGCTACCTATATGTGCATCACACATATGTATATATATATATATACATGTACATATGTATATACACATATATATAGAGAATTGGAAAGTGGAAAGGTGATGGTGTACTTGTATTTGTGTTCATGTGTGTGTGTGTGAAGTGACATGAGAGTGTGTGTTATCATGGAATGAGTGTTAGGCAAATGTGTCAAGGGGTGTTAGTGAATGAGGGTGAGGGTTATTTCCTAAAAAAATAGTAGAGTAGTAGTAGAAATCACATGACAGGTTATTAAGAAAAGAATGACAGTTGCAAGGTGAATAGGAATCAAACACAGGTATTCAAACAAGGAAATCAACTCTCAGCTAATGGAGATTGACAGTAAGCATATCTATCAACCCACACCAATTCGAATTCTCTTAACAAAACAAACCAATGCAATGCGTAGAGAATAATCATTCAATATTCAGTTTAAGGAATCATGTGACTAGTTCAATAGGGATACAAACTCAGGTATTAAGAAAGAATGGAAATCAATGTCAGGTTTTAATAGGAACTATTGACAGTTTCTTATGAAAACAGTGAGCTAAACATGGTATAAACCTGTGTGTGTACAGTGAGTGTTAGGCATGAAACCATTTCAGGAATCCCATATTTTACTATGGTGCAGTCCACAATAGTGCATATAATCCCTGGTTTGTGTGTGTACATGTCAATGGAAGTGTCTCAGTAAAACAGGAAAATAGTGTGCAAATTCACAGATTTAATGAGTGTATGAGTAAGCATTATGTGAGTGATTTGCCCTCAGATTTGTGGTGTGTGTCATTCAACAGGGAATCATTTGACAGTTATCAAAACAGTTTAAGGTTCTGAAATGGGATGAATCCTAAGGCTAAACCACTCAACAATTAGCTCCATGTAATTATTTCATTCATACATTTCAGCTTTCAGAAAAGAACAAGGGGCAGTGAACTTACTATCAAATCGAACCCACAAGAAAACCTAAGCAATTCAAACAGTTAAACTCAGCCTTAACCAATCAGAATTTCCAGAAAATTTACTAACAGTGAGCATATACCAGTTGTGTTCAAAACAGTCCAAACAAAACCCAGGTTTATGTATTGAAGAACTCTTTATCTCAGTTCATCTAGACACCCAAAATTAGTTCACAAGCTCAGTTAGAATTCAGCCAAGGTTCAGAAATTTTGAAGGGAAATAAAAGGGAAACTCTTAGGTTCACAGGAAATCTCAGTTTTTGCCAAATTCGAAAACCATCATACTATTCAAAATCCCATTTCCAATTCAAAACCCCATATGAATGGAAATGTTAAGCTAGCATAAACAATCAATTATGTGGGAGCATATGATAACTGAACACAACAATATTTAATAGGATTAAAAATGGATTAATAGTTCTGAAATCAAAACAACATATACCAGTCATGTTTCGAGCCCAGTGCAACATCTATCACCCCATTCTCATATCGATACACAACTCACAATCAAACATACAATCCAATGAAACTAATGAACATCAAAAACCTATGTAAAACTAAGAATTGAACACTCTGAAAAATGAAAACAACATTTCAGGATATTCAAAACTGGAAGGGAATGGCAGGTATCAGAATACTCAAAAGAAACCAATTTGGATATCACAACCATTCGAAAACCAATACCCAATGAACTTGAGCTACCAGACATATAGGAATATTCCCCATGTGTACTCATGTCTGGGAGGGTCCTTTCGTGTCCAGGAAACTGGACACGAAGTGTCCAATCTGTGCATGTGTAACTCAGTGGACTAGTCAATTAAGACTGTCCCGTGCAGCCATGACGACTCGATTTGGGCTCGACACCGAGATCGAGAGGCCATGTGCTCGTGTCTAGGGTTAGGGGGTATGTAGGGCTAGAGGGTCGACGCCCTGATCCGTGTCCAAGTTGCGTCTGCACGTGTCAAACGATGCGTGTCAGAGAGCTAAAATCTGTGCGGGTGCAACAGTGTAAAACTAGTGTGTGATGGATTCTGTGTCCGATACGACACGAGAGTCCATGGGACTCGAGGGGGGGTCCGTCAGTGATGGCCCCCACCTCTGTATCAAAAATAAGGTGTCTACGTGGCGTGTCCAAAGAGAAACAGGACACGGGTAGCAGGGCACCCGTGCGCTGTGTCGTGCAGCGTGTCCACGGCCATTTTCGACACGAAAACGACATGAATTCGTGTTCAGAAAGTGGGGGTTCGAAAACACACATCAAGGGCTTCCCAAATATGTAATTTGTTTTAGAAAATACAAAGGTTAAATCCATTCGAGCCTTTTATCAAACACCTACATATATGCATTGATACGTGTCCGATACGGACACCAAACGGATACGAATTGTGCCCAAATTTCGGGGACAACTAGGGGACTCCTAGATCTAGCCCTAAATGCAAAGAAACCAGAATAATAACATTATTTAAGGGGTTTTACCTATAGGTGTCAATCTCAAGAGAAAGCTTCAAATGAGGGGTGTTCTTCTTGATAGCCCAATGCTCCAAATTGATTCCAAACTGAAATGGCTCTCCACCAACAGTCCATAAACATCAATTAGGACTCAATGCAAAAGACTAGGATGAAAAATGAGGTTAAATGAATAAAATAGGAATTTTGAAGAAGGGAACAAACCTTGGTTTTGTCAAATGGAGAAATGATATAAAAGAGGCAAGAACAATAGGAGGAGAGATTTTATAGGGTTGGGAATGACCTAGTGGCTGGTCATAATGAATGAAATTAGGGTTAGGGTTTCAAGTCATGGGCCATGGGCCAACTAGCACTAGTCTAGAAATCAATCTCCTAAACCTTAAGCCTATTGACCAACTCACTAAGCCTTCTAGTCAAGTCTTGATTCCTACATGACTAACTTAGATTGACTTAAGTTAGACTAGGGTCTCACCATGCTAATCAAGTCACCTTAACTAGAGTCAACATCTAGGTTAGTCTCTTAAGTCACAACTAGTAAAAGACTAACATAACACATAGCAATATTTAATTAATATTAAATTCACACAAATTCTCATAAATCATAATAAATTCAAATAAATGATAATAAATCCAAATAACCCTAAAATGTCAAAAATACCCTAATCACATGGCTAGGCTCTAGGGTAGGCAGTCTCTACTGTTCACTAGCAAAACACCAAAATTACAAATCATTAATTTAAATAGTTTAAAAATAATTAAAATCACTAAAAATCATAATATGAAATAAATATCATTAAATAATAATTATAATCACAAAATTTCAAAATTACCCTCTTCTGGAAAACTGGGTGTTACAGCACAGCAAGACAACAAAAGTATAGACATCAAAAGGATTTTTTATTTCATAAAAAAAGTCTATTACATGTCTAAAAAAAGGCTTTACAAAGGAGAATTTCTACAAAAAGAAAGAATCCTACGACTACAGCTAGGCGCAGCAAACTGCATGCGCCTTCTGCACGGCGCATCATCAGTCAGGCGCATCACTTCAGCGTTCAGGCGTATCTGTTTCAGCGTCTCAGTCAGGCGCATCTTTTTAGCGTCTCAGTTATGCGCATCATAAAGTCTCAGCATATGCGCTCTGCTTCGACCCGATCAATTGCTTCGACTAATAAAGCATTTATTGAGCAGAACTAGGGTGGGCGATCAACCCCACTCTAGCGGAAGGAAGAGCTCTCCAAAGTCCAAGGAAGAGGAGAGCACCGTAACTCTGATCCGCGGCTAAAGGAGCAGCTTTCAACACAACCAGAATGGGCAACACCCACTCTTGCAGGAGGAAGAGCTCTCCAAAGCCCAAGAAAGATGGAAGCACGACAATTCTGATCTGCGGCTCTTCCAGCATAACGGAGACATGGCTCGAGCATCCCGATCTTTGGATGCAACAAGCACCTTCCGCCTGCCTCAGAAGCCTTCGATTTCGACTTTTGAATGTAACAGTCACCTTCAAGTGGATGAATGAAGACAATTCGTCGCATCTTCACCCTCGGGAGCATCTTGTCAACAAAATGTGCTCAAGCAAATAAATTCATTCGGGAAGACGTGAGAGAACGAGAAGCAAACTCTCTCCTTGCTGCTATTTATACGCTGGGCAAATCAAACCCATGCACCAAGTGGCGGGCTCTCCGAATCCCGCACAATGAATTTGCATTTATGGTGATGAACCTGACGCTTCGAATTCAGCGAAGTCAAGAACGGCTATTTAAAGCACTCGAGGAACGTAATAGTCGGACCAATAAAAATGCGTCATGCAAATGGATGCGTCGGTCAGATACCACGCATCGTACAGACGCGCCCGTCGGTACCAAGCGCCCTATATGGATGCGTCCAATAAAGCATGTGTCCTAATCAACATGGACCCATACGCCCAGTGGAACGCAGATCAATATTGTGCCCACTCAACAGCCCATCACCCGTCAAAGAATATTAAATACTGAAGTCTGACACGACAGCAGACATGCCTCGATGACAGAGCAGCAACAGCTTTTACAGAAAACGAAGCGCCGCTGACATCAGCGTCATCATTACTCTCTTCTGGCGGTTACAAGCCACGTAGCCGCCCAACCATTCGCATGCGCCTCCGCGGCCATGTGCCTAAACCTCTGCATTTGGTTCAAGAGCCGTACGCCTCAGACCTTCCTCTGATCCCTAAAGACAGAGGTCATGTCACTACTGAAGCTTCGCATGCGCCTCTAAAATCGTGCGCCCAGACTGGTTCGTGACTCCTGAAGGTTGCGAGCCAAAGTCTTCTCATGCGCCCAATCCCAGGCGCATCCTATCAGATTATCCTCTACCAAATCTGAGATCTTTGAAATACGGACATGCGCCACGTGTCCTTTGACTCAATTCAGCCTATGAAGGGGTGCTAATCACCCAAGATCCCAGCAAAAGAAAGATCTTCTCCTCTGCTACGTGCCAGCCCACAAAAGCAGCATAAAGGATTCAACCCAAAAATGATGGCGCAACATCCATGCGCCTCCCGCAGCTTCAACCACATGGCATACCCACGTACAGGTGCATCCTACATATGCACGCATGAGCAGCCAGCCTGCAAGCTATAAATAGAGGGATCATTTCCTTCTTCCACACACAGAGATACACCTACGGATAGAGACCTTCACATACACAGTGAGAGAGGCAGATACAGACACTCAACGTCTTCTTCCTCTCCGCAAGCTCCAGTATCCAGAGCAACTCAGACCTTCAGAGAACCGAGAACCATTGTCAAATCGTCAACGGAGTCAACACATTACCGCTCGCTCTATCGACATAGGGACCCAGATAAACAAAAGTGTACTCCTAGGACCACATCTAAGTCCTACATTGTAATACTATTCTGTTTGTAATTGAAATTTGCAATCAAAAGATTTTAATGGCAAACAAGCTGGCGACTCTGCTGGGGACCTCTTTTTTCTCCGCCGAGAAAGCTGTGTCGCAATCTGACGACGTGAAAGTCAGCTCCTCCCATAAGACACTGGTCGTACACCTCAATCAACAGGAGTATGAGGAGTTCATCTCTGAAGGCAGTGCAAGTCCTTCGAAGCAGCTGTCGAAGCCGAAGAAGACTCGCCAAGCCTGGGTGCGCAAGGTCGACGCTCCTGGCACCACCACCGAAGGAGATGCGCCGATGCAGCCTACCCTTCCCGCTGACGTCCTCAGCAGCCAAGATGCGTCTACCGGCGCAGTGCATCTCTCGGGGAAGCGTGGGGCCGACCACATTCCCCAACCTTCTTCCTCTCAGACGAGGAAGATGTGTCGATGGAGCAAGGGCACAGCCAACGCCCTGCGTATTACCTCTGATGCGCCACAGAAGATATCTGTCTTTGACAGGCTCTTTCGCTGTCGTGACGAGGAGAATTTGGACTCTGAGTACTATGCGCCCCAACGGGCTGGTACGAAGAAGTCCAAGGCAGCACAGGCCATGCGCCTCGAACGTGTTATGCCAACAGTGAGCCAGAGGCATGCGCTCACAATCATGCACGCTGCCAACGGTAAATTGTACAAGGTTGACTCGGGTGCTTCTGTGCCAGAAATAAGCCGACCTTCAAAGTCCTTGTCACACTTGGGTGCATCTGCTACGTTCGTAACCAAGTCGTGCAAGGCAAACTCAGTGGTCTTGAACCCCCGCGCCTATATATATATATATATATATATATATATATATATATATATATATATATATATATATATATATATATACTCATATAATTACTTATATAATAATTCTCCAAAAATATCTAAATAAATATTTTTAGTAGAAAAATACAAATCCCAATATTATCTATTTATATATATATATATATATATATATATATATATATATATATATACACGTACACAGCTATATAATATATATATTTTATATATACATACACATACTCTCATGTATAATATTTATACATTTATATATATCCATACACATATATATTTATATATCTACATATCCATATACACGTATATTTATTTATACATGCACACATATACATATATTTATATATATATATATATATATATATATATATATATATATATATATATATATATAGCCATATATACACACATCCATTTATATATACACCTCATCTATAAATAAATACTCAATTAACTAGTAATCATAATATCTAATGGTAATAAATATATTTATTCAATCACCATAAAAATAATAAAATAATACTTAACTGGTGGTTTGGTGAATCCATACTACTCACCCTTATCCGGGTCCAGAAAATTGTACAAATATTGTAAAACAATAATTAATAATAAAATACCAAATTTTGTACAAATATTCAAATAGTTAAAAATGCACATCAATACCTAAAATAATTTAGGAAATTTTGTACACACATAAAATATGCCTACATGGTTGTCCTTGGTCTCACTACATACCTACAAAGGCTTGGATTCGGTTTGGGTCCAGTTCGAGCTAAGTTGTTACAATCGGGTCATCTAAAAACAATATATATAATTAATAAATAAATAGTTCATCGGTGGGGGTTAAGTCACAACTTAATCTGGTTTTCCTAGTTAGGACACTCATATGGCTTTGCATTCCCCTACCATGGCTAAACACTAGTCAAAGCACGCTACTGCACTATCCGCGCCATGATTCCTAGCTGTCTTGTGCTTCAAAACTCAACCATGATTAAAATCATCTACCGTAATAATTAACTAAATAATTATTTATAATATTCTAAAATCACTATTTAAATCAAATAAATAAAATAAAAAAATATTTCAAAATTTCGGGAAGGGGAGCTACAAATCTACCCACCTTAAATATAATTTCGTCCTCGAAATTCAAATTTCTAATTATTCCTAAAATTCAAAAGGAAGTCTACTATTATCTAAATCTTTTTAAATTTAACTCCTCAAAATAGTTTACAACCTTCCCCTAGAAATTTTGGTAACTTCGAAATCTCGAGGACTTCTACCCACCTTTGGTCACACTACTCCTCAAACAAGGTGACTAAAATCTTGTTATCTTCTAGCTAGTTGCTAACAGGTCTACCAACCGATATCTAGGGCATATAGCATCAATAATCCCCCTTATCAATCAAGCAACCAAAATTTAAATAATCAAACGATATTATTCTATAACTTAAGAACTTCTAATCAATCCTAGACAGCACGATTGTTCGTCACTTCGAAATAAAAAGGGACGAGAATCAATGGTACAGAAAAGCAAGGAAGTATAATCGAAAGCAAATATGAAGTTTTCAAGGACGTAGAGAATTTCTAGGAGAATTTTCAAGGTAGAGTGGATTGAGATTTCTAGGGTCTAGTCATAGACGCAGGCTCGTACCAGTACAGTTACGTAACCGGTACGATATGCTCTGACATGTATGGGCCACCAAAAAAACTTGTCACGACCCGCACCCGTTTTTCGGGCGCGAGTCCGTGAGCAAGCCCAGCTACGTATCGAACGGACTCCGACCCGACTCGAATACGTAAACGCTGTCACGGCTATGGCAATAGGCCTAATCAACGCAAGGCAAAACTATATCTCAATCCACAATAAGAATAATAATCAAGAATGAACAAGTATGGGTCGTGATCTGCAGCCCACTAGCATGCATGTCCGATAAGACTCTAAAGAATAATAACAAGAGTCTAAAATGAATCAAGAAATAGGATATCTCATGATAATGAAGAAAAGCATGAGCGGATAATAAACACAATAATGATACCTGAATCCCGCAAGCGTATCATCACGTCCGCCATCCAGAGCTGCTAACTAACTCCACGCAATAACTAACCTGAAGAGATCATCAGGTCCTCAGGGGACATAGCAAGATACATAAAAACATGCCTATCTAGCAGTTTATCATGCAATAAAGAAAATACAGAAAATAAACGAGAAGACCAATCCGCACGAAAATATGACTATACACGACTGGAAGAACCACTACGCCTAAGCGAACTGCTAGAGAAAAATATGAGAACACGATATCACGATGTTAATGGACAACCAATCGAATACTCAAACCCTCGTTCCTAGTATGGACTCGCAGGTTTGAACAACTACTAGCCCTCGCCCATAGTGTGGACTCGCAGGCTAGCATAACCCTCGTCCCTAGTGTGGACTCGTAGGTGTGAACCATATACTACTAACCCTCGTCCCTGGTATGGACTCGCAGGTTAGCATCACCCTCGTCCCTTGTGTGGACTCGCAGGTGTGAACCATATACTACTAACCCTCGTCCCTGATGTGGACTCGCAGGCTAGTTTACTAACTCTTTCCCCTGGTGTGGGCTCGCAAGTTAGCTTAACTACTAACCCTCGCCCCTAATATGGGCTCGCAGATTAGCTTACTCTCGCCCCTGGTGTGGGCTTGCAAGTTAGCTCAACTACTAACCCTCGTCCCTAATGTGGACTCGCAGGTTAGATTCAAAAATTTTAAGGTACAGCAGTTCCGATATGACTTATTCATCCTATGACACGATGCGACTCGGTCCAAGTACAAAAGATGACACGACACGACCCAATCACGATACACGAGAAAACCAATCCAATATGAACTATAAAGCTAATTATAAACAAGGCTATATATAAACTAGCAGGCATGATATATAAATTACATATAAATAATCAACTAATAAAACTGTATAATAATATAAATATGCATGTAAATAAACTGTAGAGGAAGGCAAGGTATCTTGCCTGGATGTTGCACGCAGAATCCCACAAAATAGTTAACTGCTAAGCCATAAGGTCCAAATCATCACAACTGTCTCCGAAAGCTGTAACAGATAATGCCAACAGTCTCAGAATAGTCAAATTAGCAAGGATTGCCTGTGCTTAAGTTCAATTCTGGACACAGGG
>JANAVB010028000.1:15417349-15464849 GCA_029216955.1 Iris pallida | reverse complement strand
CATTTGTAACCCATTCTTTCGAACCGAAGTCCGATGTACTTACCGCCCAATACTTGGGTCTTTGCATCACCTGTTAAACAATTCATATAGCATACGAGCATCATTCAATTTGCAACATAAGCCTAGCCATGTGATAATTTATCTTTCATTATCTTTTCTGTATTATTACTAGGCATCTTTTATTAAGCACCGAACGTAATAACAAGTCTACCATTGTCATGCGCGAAGATCAAGGATCGTTGAAGGATCAAAGCCACTCACTTGTTGGTGAATTGCCGAGAGAAAGAGGTCTTCCATGCAATGTCAAGCTCGGTTCACTGCGTTAGCACCTGCATTGGCACCAACGTCTGGTCAGCATACTTCTTCTCTTTCTCTCAGTGATTCGATATGAAATGCGTAGACAGTGAAAGTAAATCCATGAAAACATTCATCGAAAATAATCACAAAAATGCACACAAAAGCCAAAAACAAAAGCGACATCGAAAACCAGCAGGGCAACGGTCTCGGGGCAAGCGACTATTATATATAACTCTTCCCCCAAGACGCGCGCCACTGCATCTTGGGTATCATTTCAAAAGAGTCCAATCCATAACGAGGAAAGGATCTCAATTTATTATCCCGCGATCCTGGTAAAGTTTCCCCAATTCTCATCCGACTCGGCCATTCGGCCGCTAGCCCGCACCGTGCTCCGCAACGGATTCAGGGCATTACATATTAATACACTAACAAAAAGTTTTATCCCCAAAACTTAAACACAAACCCACCTAGGTTAAACAACGAAGGAAACTTTTCCTTCACATCGTCTCCAGTTTCTACGTCGACACTTCGACGGAATGATTTTGCCAAAGCACTCGAACCAAAGAAACAACTCGGTTCTGCAAGATTTTATCCTTCCTATCCAAGATCTGTAGGGGTTCCTCCACATAAGACAAGTCAGCTCTTAGCCCTAACGGACCAAGTCTACCACATGGCATGGATCGTGCACATACTTACGTAGTT
Organism: Iris pallida; assembly: GCA_029216955.1. Classification (NCBI taxonomy): domain Eukaryota; kingdom Viridiplantae; phylum Streptophyta; class Magnoliopsida; order Asparagales; family Iridaceae; genus Iris; species Iris pallida. Next base: position 15,463,850 of record JANAVB010028000.1, on the reverse strand, counting down.
GGAAAACATGGAAGATATCGTGTACTTCATCCAATGCCGGTGGCAACGCGATCAGATAGGCGACAGGGCCGACTCGCTTAAGAATTTCAAACGGGCCAATAAATCTCGGACTTAGCTTCCCCTTCGTACCGAATCGCATAACTCCGCGCATCGGTGACACCTTCAGAAATATGTGATCGCCCACCATAAATTCCAATGGTCGTCAATGAGTATCCGCATAACTCTTCTGCCGACTTTGTGCCACACGTAACTTCTTCCAAATCATGCGGACCTTCTCGACGGCCTGTTCCACCATCTCCGGACCAAGTACCTGTCGTTCACCGACTTCATCCCAACAAATCGAAGACCGACACCTTCGTCCGTACAATGCTTCATACAGAGCTATTTGTATACTTGACTGGTAACTGTTGTTGTAGGCAAATTCTGCTAGCGGCAAGTGAGTATCCCAACTAGTTTTGAGATCAATAGCACAAAGCCGTAGCATGTCTTCAAGTATCTAATTCACCCTCTCGGTCTGGCCATCGGTTTGAGGATGGTATGCAGAACTAAATTTCAATTATGTTCCCATGGCAGTATATAAACTGACCCAAAAATGCGATACAAATTGCCCATCCCGATCTGACACTATTGATGCCGGCACTCCATACAGTCGGACAATTTTATCCAAGTATAGCTGAGCCAACCGGTCGACGCTCCATGTGGTTTTCACTGCAAGAAAATGTGTAGATTTGGTTAATCGATCAACGATGACCCAAATCGCATCATTCCCCCGCTGCGTCTTCGGCAAGCCAACTATAAAATCCATGGTTATATGGTCCCACTTCCATTCTGGGATCGCGAGGTTCTGCATCTCCCCGCCGGGCCTCTGGTGTTCCACCTTGACTCGTTGACACGCTAAGCATCGCGAGACAAAGAGGGCCACATCTCGATTTATGCCCTGCCACCAGAAGGTCGTGCACAAATTTTTATACATTTTTGTACTTCCCGGATGTAAGGAATACTTGGCATAGTGGGCCTCCGTCAAGATTTTTTTCCGGAGTTCTTCATCCTTGGGACACATAGCCTCCCCTTGAGTCGCAATGATCCATCCTCATGCCTAGTGAAGTCGCTGGCTTCACCCTTTTCCAATATTCCACCAATCTTAATCAAGAACTCACCCGTCCTCTGTGTCGTCTTTATCTTTTCTAACAAACTCGGCTCAAGTTGAAGTTGAGCCAATTGTGTATTTCGGCCACGAATCTGGAGCTCAATTCCCATGCTTTCTAATTCTTCCAGTATTCGCTTGTCAACACTAAGCGATCCCACAAAGTTCCGACTCAACGTGTCCGCCACCACATTGCCTTTTTCTGGGGTGTACGCAATCGTCAAGTCGTAATCTTTGATAAGCTCCAACCAACGTCTTTGTCGCAAATTTAAATCTTTCTGGGTAAAGATATACTTCAGGCTTTTATGATCGATAAAGATCTCGCAAGCCACTCCATACAAGTAGTGCCTCTATAGTTTCAATGCAAACACTATTGCTGCCAGTTCCAAATCATGCGTTGGATAATTTTTCTCGTACGGCTTAAGCTGTCTCGAGGCGTACGATATCACTTTTCCTCTCTGAGTCAACACACATCCCAAACCCAATCCGGACGCATCACTGTATATCTGGAATCCCTCGACGCCGTCTGGAAGTGTAAGGATTGGAGCTGATACGAGACGTTGCTTCAGATTTTGAAAGCAAGCCTCACACTCATCAGTCCAATCGAATGCAACTCCCTTCTGGGTTAGCCGAGTTAAAGGCACTGCCACTTTTGAAAAATCCTTGACAAACTTCCTGTAGTAGCCTGCCAAGCCGAGGAAACTTCGGATCTCGCTTGCCGACGTGGGTTGCTTCCAATCCACTACGGCTTCAATTTTCTTTGGGTCAACGGACACACCTTCCGCCGATATAACGTGCCCTAGAAACGACACGCTACTCATCCAAAACTCACATTTGCTCAACTTAGCATAGAGCTGATTGTCCCATAGAGTCTGTAACACTGTCCTCAAATATTCTGCATGGTCTTCTCTGCTCTTCGAGTAGATTAGGATGTCATCGATGAACATGACTGCAAATTTATCCAAAAAGGGCCGGAAGACTCTGTTCATCATATCCATGAAAGCGGCAGGGGCGTTAGTCAGTCCGAAGGGCATAACAAAGAATTCATAGTGTCCATATCTGGTTTGGAATGCGGACTTAGAAATGTCATCGGGTTTGATATTTAACTGATGATAGCCTGAGCGAAGATCAATCTTTGAAAACACAGACGCCCCTTGCAACTGATCGAAGAGGTCGTCTATTCGAGGCAACGGGTACTGGTTCCGAATTGTAACTTTGTTTAGCTCGCGGTAGTCGATGCACAGCCGTATCGATCCATCTTTCTTCTTCACAAATAGCACCGGAGCACCCCATAGTGAAACACTAGGTCTGATGTATCCCCTGTCTAATAATTCTTGTAGCTGCACTTTGAGTTCCTTCAATTCAGCAGGCGCCATCCTATATGGTGTCCTTGAGATCGGAGAGCGTCTGGAAATGTATCGATAGTAAATTCAATCTCTCGGTCCGGAGGCATTCTGGGTATCTCGTCAGAAAACATATCAGGAAATTCTGCCACGACTTCAGTGTTAGCTGAGTCTGCACCATTCTTGCGTGTGTCTCGAACAGAAGCAAGGTACCCTTCGCAACCAGAATGTAACATTCGTCGGGCCGTAGTAGCTGAAATCACCATCGAAGCCTTCATCGACGAACTGGCCGAGTAAGAGAATTCTGTTCCTCCAGGTAGTCGAAACATAACTCGCTTCTTCGTACAGTCAATCGTCGCACAACATGCACTTAACCAATCCATTCCCAGAATGATATCATAATCTTTCATATCTAGCTCGACTACATCTAATGGTAGCTTTCTCTTTCTGATACATATGTAACCATCCCTACATATTATGTTAGTAGGCATCTCTACTCCTGATGGAGTACTAACACTAAGATATACATCCAATATTGTTATTTTTATTTTATGTTCCTTAACATAGTCTTTAGATATAAAACTATATGTAGCACCAGAATCAAATAAAGTACGTGCAGGAATGCCATTAAATAACAATATACCTGTCACGACAGTATCTGATGCAAATGCTTCCTCCTGAGTTAATACAAAGACTCAGTCCTGGGCACCGGGCCTCTGATTCTGTGGTGGTTGATGGGGTCGTGGTGCCTGTCCATGATTCTGTTGATACTGTTGGTGATGCTGCTGCCTTGGAGGGTTCTGGTGGCCCCTCCCTGGACAGTCTCTGAATCCGTGGCCCATGCGACCACATTTGAAGCATCCACCCTCTAGCACCTGACATTCTTTAGCAAAGTGCCCTTTGTTGCGGCACTTGTTGCAGAATGGTCCACCCTGGTTGGGTCGTTGAAAGCCACCGTGATTCTGACGCTTAGGCGCCTCATATCTGCCCCCGTTGTTCGGTCTCTTGTTATGCGGATTCTGTACCGACGCTTGCACTGGCGTCATCGCAGGATAGTGTGGGTCTAATTCCTTTACGTGCTCATAAGACTCCTGAAAAGTCTTATATTTCTGAACCACAACTTGAGCCTTCAGAGCAGGCCTCAAGCCCTACTCAAACCGACGAGCCTTAGATGCTTCGTCAGTAAACTTCGTGATTGCATATTGAGACAAAACCTTTGCCTCATACTCCTTCACCATCACGTTTCCTTGCTCGAGTTTCTGGAACTCCAATTCCTTAGCTCGCTGCTCAGTCGAAGAGAAGTACTGAGCCAGAAATGCCTTGCGGAATATCAGCCAAGTAATTTTCGTTGTTCCATTCACTCCCGCAAGAATTCTTTTCTGACTTTGCCACCAGTAGTGTGCGTTAGAAACCAGCAGTAGTTTCACACACGAGACCCTCTTAGATCCAATAATACCCAAAGCTTCCAGGTGTTCTTCCACTTCAACTAGCCAATCCATAGCAATGGTGGCTTCTTCTGTCCCTTTGAATTCTTTGTTGCAGATCTTCTTAAACTTTGTAATATCGGCCACAGCAGTGGTTTTCTTAGCTGTCGGGGGTTCCTCTGCCTCCACAAGTTCGCTCTCTCGTGAGACTGGAGTGCCTTGAGCCCCATTGTTCACTACTGTTCGGACCAACTGTTGCAGGGTATCTAGCTGCTTCTGTTGGGCCTCGAATTGCTTTGCGTTCTGCCTCTGCTGGCTCTCCATCATAGCCAGCATCCTCTCCATAGGGTCGGTTGAGGCTACCACCCTTGAGCTACACGCGTTGTTCGTTGCACCCGCCTTTGTTATCTTTGCAAAACAGAGGAGCTTGTTAGTCTCATAATATATTTATGGACTTATTGTATGGAACATCTCATTTTGGGACATTTAAAACCAAAGTTGTTCGAGAAGCGATAAAGCTTGTGTCATTTTCGAAATCTTAAAAACCAAGAAATTCCCAAGGACGTAAAGCCGTGCTCTGATACCAAACTGTCACGCCCCGATTCGGGAATCGTTCGCCTCCGCTTTGATTCACGTCGAATCGTTCGTCCTCGCTAAGGCGTGATGCCGTACAAGTCTGGAATTGCACTTGTACAAGGCGTGCTCGTGTTCCTTTTATAAATGAGACATTTTGAATAGAGATTCGCAGCGAATGATAAAGAAGTTTTGGCAACACAGATATGATCTGAAATAAGTTCTTTATTGATATCTTTGAAATTATATTGTATAAACATAAGGCTCTCAAACAGCCGAGATGAAAGGCCAAACTTGGCTACAACTTGCAGAAATATTGAAATGAGATACAATTTGTTCCATACATCATATCTCTTTATTAATAATGCGGCAATAACCACCTTCAGCAAAATGCCTTCTTCTTCAAGTGGAAACTTCAAGATGTGCGAAGCTTCTAAAGAGTCGGACAGTAAGCCTTCAGCATCTATAATTATCCACTAGGTTCCCGGCACCTGTGGAGACGAGGGTCAGTACATTGCCACATATGTACTGGTGAGCGACCGAAACCAATCTTACCATAAATCAACAGTAGTAAAATTACATGAATGTTCACTATTGATTTGTATTTTTTCTATCTTGCCTTAGGGTCCATTAACAATTCATATATTTGATGAGAAATATAAGGAGCATACAGTGATGTTAGAAACATAAGCAATTCATGTTGATCTAACATAAGCAGTTCATATTGATCACCAATTTGGTGAATCTTACCCATGGTCGATAGCCATCCCTGTACATATTTATGAATACCACTTACTCTGCCTGCATAAGACAATGTTAGCTATGCCACCTGTCTATATGAAGGTCACTGACCTCACTCCATCTGGGACATCTTGGTCGGACGGCTCCCCTTCAGCGGTGGGTAGCTAGCCCATCCAGAAGGTTCCCGAAAGACCGTGCTACTACTTCAGCACTGTGCTACTACTTCAGCACTATGTTCCTCCTAGGTCGAATCGGTTCCGTGGCCTCGAAGTACCGTTCGAGGAACTACCTTGTATACAAGTTGTCCATGACCATGTATGCAATGCAACTTAACTAATAAGAGACATGACATGCATGATAATAGCATCTTCCACACATATTCGTAGTTCTCATTTCATCTTTCCATTTTCCCATCTTGCCTTGAGCCATAGGCTCGCATATTCATTCATCCAACCAAAGGACTATTCATTTGTAACCCATTCTTTCGAACCGAAGTCCGATATACTTACCGCCCAATACTTGGGTCTTTGCATCACCTGTTAAACAATTCATATAGCATACGAGCATCATTCGATTTGCAACATAAGCCTAGCCATGTGATAATTTATCTTTCATTATCTTTTCCATATTATTACTATACATCTTTTATTAAGCACCGAACGCAATAACAAGTCTACCATTGTTATGCACGAAGATCAAGGATCGTCGAAGGATCAAAGCCACTCACTTGTTGGTGAATTGCCGAGAGAAAGAGGTCTTCCACGCAACGTCAAGCTCGGTTCACTGCGTTAGCACCTGCATTGGTACCAACGTCTGGTCAGCATACTTCTTCTCTTTCTCTCAGTGATTCGATATGAAATGCGTAGACAGTGAAAGTAAATCCATGAAAACATTCATCAAAAACAATCACGAAAATGCACACAAAAGCCAACAGCAAAAGCGACATCGAAAACCAGCAGGGCAACGGTCTCGGGGCAAGCGACTATTATATAGAACTCTTTCCCCAAGACGCGCGCCACTGCATCTTGGGCATCATTTCAAAAGAGTCCAATCCATAACGAGGAAAGGATCTCAATTTATTATCCCACGATCCTGGTAAAGTTTCCCCAATTCTCATCCGACTCGGCCATTCGGCCGCTAGCCCGCACCGTGCTCCGCAACGGATTCAGGGCATTACAAGAAGTATATACATATATATGAATATACAAAGCATCAGATTCTTAACAGTAAAACTAGGACATTTAGGAAATTTTTGTTGAGGAAAATCTTTCTCTTAGCAACATAGGTAAATATAACTGTCTACTCACTAGATAATGGTAATAAATTTATTTAGAAAACAAGGTATACATAGTAAAACTTCTATCTAGAAATATATGTATGCTTAAATAGATTTTCATAATAATTTACTAATCGATAATTATAATTAGTAGTAAAGAAAAGATATTAGTAACTTAAGGAAAAAGGCTCATATAGTCCATCTCTATAAGATGCCAATTTAGGCAAATTGAAAATGGCTTAATAACTAGTTCAGTTAGAAAACTCTTGGAGTCAAATAAACATAAAACCATCCAAAGCTCCATTCTAAGCTCATATTAGAGAAAATCATATTCAAACCCACCTATCAAATACTGCAAATCCCAACTCCTATCAATTATTACAATTAAAAGAATCATGACACATACTGGCCTAATCAGAGCATTCGATTCCAACCTACATTCCTATGCCCATCAGATGTTGATTCCCAACATGCCAAAGCTAATAATATCATATAAAGTCCCATACTACAAAATCACACACAAAACTCAACCCAATCCTCCAACAGCAACTTATTTCTCTACTCAAAAGAAAACACACAGCTAGCCCAACTGTCAGAATTATACAACCATATTAAATCAAGATTTAGGAAGTAGGAAGTCAACTGACACTAAAATAGAAATCATGCCCTCAACTAAAATTCAAACAAACCAAATCACACAAGAAAAATATACAAGATTGAAACTTCAACAAAATAGGTATACAAAACTAAAGTCAATAAAACATAAACTAGATCAACAATTATTTCATCCCTTTTAAATTATCAATTCGCCATCTGCTACACTCTAATTCAGTCCAACTTCAATGACTGGCATTCCTAGACACGATCAACCCTTGGATTTGGCCAACACTCGAACGCAACCCTGCTATACCGAATCCAGACTCTTCATTCTTGCCACTTGGACTCCTGCACAAGACACCTGGAAGTCGAACCCAATAATGCTGACACGACCCACTGCAGGACACGAAGAAAACTGTACACAGCTGACACTAGACATGAATAACTCACATTCCCTTATATCTTGATCGAACCCGTATCCTGAACGCAGTACTTCCCCTTCCTTCATAAATACGAGATTTAAGACAAAGCGTTACACAGCATTTAGGAAGAACAAGACGTTACCTGAGTAGCGGGATCAATTCTGGAGCGACTCGGAGTCGGATACGATCCTACGTGCCTGCTGTGATCCAAGTTCCACGCTACAACATCACATCGAACATGTCCCAAGCAAGAAACAAGAATGGAACTCAGGACCCACAAGAAAAAACTATCTATCACAAATTATCGATCGATCCGATCGATCCCAACAAAATAGATCCACATGAGAAACAGGATAAGAACAGAGAACTCACCGCTGATCTCCGTTGTAGATTCCACGCCGTCGCCGTTGGACGGAGATGCGCATGAGAATGACTCATTCGTCGGCAAAAATTGCCTCGCTATGGGAGAGTGACCATCGGAGAAGGTCCCCACAGTCGAGCGCCGCCTGGAAGAGATACGCCGCCCATGCCCTTCGCCGAAGAAGTCGTCCGACTTCGTCACCATCGCCAGGCTGAAGAGCTAGGGCTGAGCTCGTCGTGGAGAAGGAGCTCGACACGTCGTCGCCACCATCTCGTTGTCGAGAGTCGATCGGCAAAGAAAGTTGTCCGCCACCGTTGCTGTCGCCATGGCCGTCAATATAGATTAGGGTTTGGTGGCCCGTCGAGATGATCTGCGTCAGATCTGGCTGATCGAGCGCCGGAGATGGGTGCTGTTGCCGTCCTTGGAGTGGTGGTCGCCGCCCTTGGAGTGGTGGTCGCCACCGAGATGTCGTCGCCGAGATACTTCCAGAGAGAGGAGTCGAGCTCTCAACTCGGTGGAGAGAAAAATAATGGAGATCAACTCTGTTAATTCACTCCAATTAATAAAATGCAATTTTATATTTTTCCCCTCCCGCCCTTGATGAATTGCAAAATGACCCCCCTGCAAAAAGAAAAGTTCAAAAACCCCCTTGCCTTTACATAATTGCACAGATTTCATAAAATCAGTTAGAGAGTCACATGGTCGCCCCAAGGTTTGTTATAACAACTTTTAAAATTAAAAAAAATAATTTCTTCCCAACTAATTTCCCTCCAAACATATAAATCACCATATTTATTATTTTAAAAATTAAAACTTATTATTTGAAACTTAATAATAAAATTTTTAATTATTAGAAATCAAATTCATTTTCTCGAAACCAGGAAGTGGAGTTACAAGGACACTCATATTGCTTTGCATTCCCATACCATGGCTAAACACTAGTCAAAGCACGCTATTGCACTATCCGTGCCATGATTCCTAGCCGTCTTGTACTTCAAAACTCAACCATGATTAAAATTATCTACCATAATAATTAACTAAATAATTATTTAATATTTTAAAATCACCATTTAAATGAAATAATAAAATAAAAAAATATTTCAAAATTCTGGGAAAGGGAGCTACAACTGTGTAGCAGAAAACCCCCTTCGGAGTCCTGAATGACGTGTGTTTTGCGTCATCGGGGAACATCTTGATCTGGTTGTAGCCCGAGTATCCATCCATGAAATACATGCGTTCGAAGCTACATGTATTGTCGATCATCACGTCAGTGATTGGAAGCGAGAATTCGTCCTTCGGGCAAGCGGTATTGAGATCCCTGAAGTCGATGCAGAACCGTATCTTTCCATTCTTCTTAGTGACAGGGACGACATTGGCCATCCAATCCGGATGTTGCTCTTCATGGATGAACCCACTGCTCAGGAGTTTGTCCACCTCCTGATCAATAGCGTTCATGATGTCCGGACGAAAGTGTCGTTGTTGTTGCTTTACAGGCTTAGCATCAGACAAGATGTTAAGTCTATGCATTGCGATCTGGGGATCAAGTCCCGGCATATCTTCGTAGCTCAAGGCGAAGACGTCGATATATTTCTTGGCCAATTGGACCAAAGACTCCCGGTCTTCTCCCTTCAGACTTTTGCTGATGAAGATGGGTTTGGAATAAGATCCATCCCCAAGGTCAACTTGTTCGACCTCATCTTCGGTAGGGGGTTTGCGTAATTCAAAACAAAACTTCTACTGTGCTCCTGGGCGTTGAGCCCAGGGTTCTTCCTCAAAGAATTCTGGCGTTTGGTCATCGTCTTCATCCTCTTGAGTTTATGCAGATGCCATGTTGACTGATAGCACCTTCCTGAGGACTGAGCCGATACTGGTATCGGAATCCCAAGTTGAAGCTTCAGACGAATGAGAGTGTTCTATTTCTTCTGCCTCCAAACTCTCTGGAGTTGCCGGCGGCGTGACATAGCCCACCCCCCGTCGAGTATGATGATAGTAGTCTTGCGGCTTGCCTTTAGGTATTGGAAGCCGAAGGGGAAGATGCCGGCTCTTGCCGTAGTTCAGGCCTTCGTTGCTTTTCAGGTTGTAACCTATCTTTCGAATGAGGTACTTTGCCTTGTCCGTGTACGATAGACTTGTATTCTGCCAGTATCTGGTTCTGGCTCGAGTGGCGGGAGGTCTTGATGACGCTCGACTTTGCCGAAGTTGATGGGTTCTTCATTCCGATCCCGCGGTGGGACTATAAAATAGACTCCTTGGGACGGGACTACTCGGTTTACATGATTGATGGTCGTTATTTGTGTTTGTAACGACCGTAGAGGATTATCTAGTGTATACATGGCATTCCAATATGGAAGACTAGAATAATTGAAAGACACTCTATTATTGATAAAACACGAGATTTTGTCCCACGAAATTATATTGTCAAGAGAAGGGGCATCTATATCAGCAGATATGTACTCTCCTAACTCTTCATCTGTGAGCACCGAGGCCGGTTCGGGAGAATCCATCGCCGATTTGACCTTGGGATCCGAGAGGGCTGTGTGGGCCTTCTCTTGCAGCTTAGATGATTGCGGAGGCTTGCCTTTGAGACGCACCTTCAGGGGTGCCTCGACTGCGCCTTCGATGACAGGTGCCTTCTCTTGTAGTTTTGCCACAAGGGGAGCCGACGTCTGAGGAGGTCTTTCCTTGAGCCGGATCTTTAAGGGAGCTTCAGTAGGTGCTCTACCCAGAGAAGCCTGTGCTTTTCCAGGTAGCTTGATGGTCATGGGAGGCAGCATCTAAGGCGGTTTTCTTTTGAGTCGAATCTTTAAAAGAGCGCCGAAAATCATCTCCGGCTCTGCCGCTGTTTCTGTTTCATCATCAACGTTGTTGGCTTCCCCTTCGTCGAGCGACTTGTACAGGGTAGCATCGGTGAAGTAGGCTTCGACCCCCTTGAAAGGGTCAATGTCCGTAAACTCTGTCCGGATGATATCATTGGTGGACACGTACTTCATACATTGGTGGAGTGTAGATGGCACCACCATGTACTCATGCAGCCACAGACGACCCAATAGGAGGTTGTAGTTGACGTCAGCGTCCACGACATAGCAAGTCACCTCGGTTCGGAGGTTACCGATATGATATTTCAGCCGTATTTTGTCCAACGGTTCACTATTACTAGCATTGAAACCGCTGATTGTCGTGTTGGAGGGCGCCAGACGGTACATCGGGATCCCCAGTGTTGACAGCAGAGTCCTAGGAATGATGCTGAGGGAAGACCCTGGATCAATCTGAATTCGCTTCACCTTGACAGAACCAACATACCCTGTGTAATACAGTGGCCTGTTGTGCCGGTTGTGCTTGAGCAGCATGTCTTGTTGGGTGAAGGTTATGTTGGGGATGACCTCATCCGTACAATGGCAATGCGCGCATGTGATCGGGTGATCCTCAGGCTGCTTGACCTGACTGATGAAGGACTCAGCATCCTTCAAGGCTTCACAGAGAGCTTCGCGGGTATCTTTGGAAAGGCGAAGCAACTCGTACAGAGATAAGTGGCCGGAGTACCGACAAGTTGTACCAGTATGTCGAAGTTGTGGGGCTTGGCTAGCCCTGAAGCATTCTTCCTTCGTAAAGGCTTGTCGAAATGGGCCTCTACATGCTTCTATTGGCTGCTAGAGGTTTGGATGGACCTCCTTATTCGGCAGCAGGGGCAGTACAGGAAGGCACCACCTCAACGGCAGCTTTTGTTGGTTACGTTCAGCTGCGAACGTGTTTGTACAGGGAAGAGCCTCTTCCGCGGAGGAAGAGACCATGCGGCAAGACTGATCTTCTTGCCCTTAGCTTTGGAGGTAGAGCGTACCCCGATGAGTAACTTCAGAGACGAGATCGGGGTGAAACCATAAATCTCTCCCTGAGATGTGGTGAGTGGGATGAGTCCACTCACGTTGTCACGAGCAGGTGGGAGTTGACCACCTCATGTCGCCTTTGGGATGGGGACGACGCCCTTGTGTGTTGTGGTTGGCGGCAAGGTACCGAATTGGAGCGACACCAGGTGGCCGAGACTGTCTTCTCTTATAGTCAATGGAGATAAATTCGTATGTGAGCATGCGCTGGATGTAGTTCTTGAGGACGTAGTAGTCCTGAGTTGGATGTCCGACAAACAGATGGTAGTAACAGTACCAGTCGGATTACTACTCTTCCAACCTCGTCGGGACACTTTGGGCCGGGCAATTGATCTTATCACCCTGCAGTATCTCGAAGAGTTGCAAGGTGTCTTCATCGTTGAAAGAATAGATCTCCTTTGGCCTCGGCACAAGTAGAGGCTTCTGAGTAGGTGCTTGTGCACCTTTGGAGGCATTGACAGTCAGCGCCTATTTTTCCTTCATCTCACGTCTAGGGTTGTTGGCAGCAGGCCGTTTTCCCTTGTCTTCGAAAGCAGGGAAACTGACTCCAAGAAGGCGAGCATTGGATGCCTTCTTTTCAGCTGCTTCAGCCTCGATAATCAACGAGATCCAATCGAGAGGAGGAGTGGAGTTGAGCCAAAGCTTGATCGCAGGAAGCATGTTCATGCTGCAGGAGGAGAGGAGCGCATGTTCTGGCATGTTCGGGGCAGTCTGAAGCAGGCTTGTCGAAAACGTTCGATGAACGCTTGAACCTTCTCCTTCCTTCTGACGCACCTCTATCAAGGATGCCATTGTCATGTCTTTCCCTCCGTCGTAGAAACGTTCGAGGAAGAGACGTGTCAAGTCGTCGAAGGAAGATATGAAGTTTTAGGGAGACTGCAGTACCAGTCGTAAGCCACTCCTTTTAGTGCCCAACAAACAGACTGGTGAGTACGCATCATCCTTCGGAAGATGTCCCGTTTGAGACTGTAAGTATGTCAGGTAACGGCATGGAGAGTCCTTCCCATCGTATGGCGTTAATGTTTGTGGTTTATACTTGGGAGGATAAACCACTTTGTTCCATTCGAGCGGGTATTGTTACAGGATCCCCATCTTCTGGCGCTCCTCCTGTCTGTTCTTCGACTCAAAGCGCTCACGTAAGTCCCTGATCATCTCCACCACGTCTTCTGTAGAGCTGGGAGTTGGAGAAGATGGTACAGTTTGGAGCTGTACATTCGAAGGTTCCGACACACGCGGTACTTCGCGGCAATCGGTATTCAAGGATGCCCGTTGGAGGGGCACACTTGGCTCTCCATTGGCCCCTGGGTCAGGACCGGTAGAAGGTGCTCTGGCCAAAGCTGACCTGTAAGCCCCCTAAATTTTTGGGATTTATTTTTAAATTTTCTAAATAATTTATTCTCGATAATTCATTTTATTTAATTAATTTGATCTTTAAATGTTCTTTACCGTGACTTGGAATTCTAGAGCATCAGGGATGCCAGTCTCTGGAAACTTCTTTCTTGAAGTTTGTAGTAGACGAGATTATCTTCATGTTGATATTCATGTCCCACTCGAACTTGTTTCCTTGTGCTCCATTTGCTTCTCGCAACTTTCAAGTCAATTTAGACCAATTTATCGTCTGCCGTAATTCGTGACATAATATCAATACATTATTATGAGTATTGATATACTTATTGAGAGGATCATCATCTGGAAGAGGAGCCACAGTCTTGGCCGAGTTCACCACGTAGGATAATTCTTCAGGATTGGTAGGACGGGCATCAGTAGGTTTCTCCCGGGGTATCTTACTGAGAGTGATGGTCAATGGTTTGACCTTGTCAGGTTCTTTTTTTCATCCAGATTGTGAGAGGCTTCGGAGTACTTTTTGGAGTGGTACGTCCTTTGACTCGGATGAGGGGACCATCATTAGAGGATGGACTTGCTTCAGCTTCATTGTCAGCTTCGTTGCCGTCATCCTTGGGGGCTGAGATTGGTAAAGTACGAATCTTCATAGTAGGCTTCGATGCCCTTAAAGGATCGACATCGGCAAACTCCATCTTCACGACACCGTCACTATTGACGTATTTGAAGCATTGGTGAAGTGTGGAAGGAACATTCATGTTCTCGTGTATCCATGGACGTTCCAACAAGACGTTTATGATACGTTGGCATCGATCACATAGCAGGAAACCTCCGTTCGAAGATCACCGATCTGGCATTTGAGACGGATCTTGCCTAGCGGATGGCTTCGACCAGCAATGAAAGCCATGATAGTTGTGTTGGTTGCAGATAGCTTGTGTAGAAGGATTCCTAGAATTTGAAACAAACTTCTAGGAATGATACTGAGGGAGGATCCTGGATCGATGTGCATGCGGTCCACCTTGATCGCCCCGATATACCCTGTATAGTACATGGGTCTATCATAACGATTATTTTTTAGTAGCATGTCCTCCTGTGAAAAGGTGATGTTGGGCACCACTTCTATATTACTGTGACAGTGGGGACAAGAGACAGGACCTTCAACGGGGGCTTTGACTTCAGCGAGATAAGAGTCGGCATGTAGTAATTCCTCACTTAAGGCCTTTCCCGTTTCTTTGGAGAGTCGCAATAGATTGAACAGAGACAACCTGGCAGGTATATTGGCTAGCTGTGCCAGTATGTCAAAGTTGTAGGGCTGATCCATGCCTTCGGGAGCTGGCGCCTTCAGAGACTTGTCAAACCACGTCTCCTTTTGCTTGGCTTCGTCCGAAGTTAGAGGCTTAGGCGGGCCGGCTTCTGAACTTGTGGGGGCAGCAGGAGGTTGAGAAGGTACTGCTTCTTCTTGTGCGGGATCGTACGTCCGAAGATAAGTCTTCCCCGATCGCGGCTCGCTAGATAGAACCTCATAGATGGGAGAAGTTACCATATGGCATGGCTTGTATTTTTTGCCTCTTTTTGCTTTGGAGGGTACCACCCCCTGTCTCTTCTTGCATAAGGTTCAGATGGACCCACATGATCTCACCACGTTCAGTCGTGAGTGGGACCAAGGTTGAGTTGCGAGCTGGAGGTAGGTTGACGACTTTTATTATTGCCTTGGGGATCGAGATCACGCCGTCTGGGACTTCTGTGGAAGAAAAGTCACCAAACTGAAGAGAGATCATGATAGAGGATACGACCTTGTCTTCAGCTTCGAGGTTGATCACTTGGCTGTCGATAAGCTGTTGTATTTTCTTATTCAGGACGATACAGTCCTTGGTGGAGTGATGCACATACTGATGATAGAGACAGTACTTGGGATCGTTGAGTTGGCTCGCCTCTGCAGGACGTTGTGGTGGAGGCAATATCAGCTTATTACCCTTCGTCAATGTGTGAAAGATGGTAATGACATCGTCTTCGTCGAAGGAGAAAGTCTCCTTAGGCTTGTTGGAGGCGCCCTGAGAATTGGAAGCTCCTTTGGAAGTGTCGACCTTTAGGACTTCTTTCCCTTTACCCCCACGGACAGGGATAGTTTGAGGATGCTTGTCCTTGTCTTCAGATTTGGGTGTCTTCAACCCCAGTAGTTCCATGTTAGGAACGTCATTTTCAGCGGCATCAGCGGCCCCAATGAAAGCGGGTCATATATCATACTTATGTATACCCAGACAAAACTTTACTATAGGAAGGAAGTTATGTCGACAAGTATCCATAAGTTCTGAGTCTGTACTACAACAAAAAACCCTTTTAATGACGGCTAAAAAGCGTCATTAATGACGAACCATGACATTTTTTTTCAAAGCAACCTTATGAAAATGGATGTTATAAATGTTTTTTAAAAGCGTTATAAAAAAACCGTCATGAATAGTTTCTATAAAAGCGTTACGAATAGTTAATATAGTGCACAATTCAGGACATTTTGAAAGCATTATGAATAGATAATCTGTATAAGCTCAATGGAGAACATTTATAACACTCAATATTACTGAACTCATCACATTTAATGCTTAATATTGCACATTATATATTACTTTCCAAAAACTTCTTAATTCAATTTTAAAACAACCACTTTGAACTATATTCACAAGAAAATATCGAAATGTTATATCACCATCTTCATTACATTATCTCAAAATAGGGTATCCAAATACATATATATTTACAACTACTACTTAAATGGATCCTCAAAACAAGTAATTACTTTGGCTTCAACTTGAGCACATCAAAACTGTAAACATCACGTGTAGCAAATCCCTGAAAAAGATAAAAACATGGTTCAATATACATTATGCCAGAATGATATGGCCATCAGAAGTTTGATTTGAAAAATGGATGCAAGCTTTCATTCAAAAAAAATGATGAGGGTGACCTGTATGTTCAGTCGACGCCTCAGTATGACGACCGATAATAGAGGCTCTTTGCCTTGTAGGTTATAGTGTTCCTGTCATCAGTTGCAAATAAATGTTAGTTTTACATATCCATTACCAATAATCATTCAAATTTGCATGCAATTTTTTTGGGCAAATTGTTCATAACCAACTCAGTTTTCCATAAAAAACTAGAAACATCTCAAAGGTTTGTCTTTTGGGGCCACTGTGAGGGCACGAGACGTAACAACGCCCAGCCTACACCGCAGTGTCGGAGGTAGAACGCTGTCCTAGGTCAACATCTAACATATAAAGGTACATGTACAGTATATACTCTCCGAATGGAGGTGACATAACAAATACAGTCTCAATCACAATTAAGGTAGAACAGGATAAGATAGATAGATAAATATCCAGAAATGAACAGAGATACAATCCAGAATTCTAAGTGTCTAAATAAGTACATATCCTAATAACATATCAGAAACTCAATACAGAAATCCAGAAAAGATAAGGCATCCTAATCTAGGAAAGTGTCATCAACTGCTAGCAGGTCCAAGTCAATAGTGATGTCTAAAGCTGCACCAAGAGGGGTAGACACCAGAGCCTCATCATTCACTGTAAAATTTTCAACAGGTCCAGTCAGGACAGGAGCGAGCATAGTACATCTCAACAAAAATCATAACAGGTTAGGAAATATAAGCATGCTAGAGAGTAAGATACAGGATCTGAAGAAATAACATGATAAAAAGAGGACTGTAAGTAAATAGCTATAGTATATAGAGAACTAACAGTGCTAGTGATTCAGAGCACAAGATGGTTATGTAAACGGCACAATGTTGTACACGAGTAATCTACAGAGGTTTGTACACGAGTAATCTACTGGATTGAATACATAACCACTTCTACTCCCCCGCCCAATCAATACACAAGGATCTAGCTAAGTTATGTTATTGTACACGAAGGTCATGTGAATACATAATTATACACGATTCACACGTTTCATACACGAATGTTACAAATACAAGGAGTACACGATGTTCACGATAAAGTACACGAACATGAATACCGATGTATCCGCTAAGGGGATAACATCGCACAACAAGATCCATATAGTACTAATCCGTGTTACCAATGTGTCAGCATCATGTAAAGTAATCTAAAGCAGGAATATAATCCTAAACAAGATATGAAATGATCAAAGAATGTACTCGCCTGTAACCTGAGAATCTGAGAATATATGTCCGAGGAGTGGTGTCTGGCTCCTATTAGAACAACACAGTCACAACAAGTCCAGAATGGTAATAAGATGCACTACAATGCATTCTACATGAATCTTGGTCAATCTAGACCAAGGTCAACTCTTGGTCAACTCTGGTCAACCCTATAAGTCGAACTAGGTCAACCAAGTCAAACCTAAGTCAAACAAGTCTATACTAGCCTAACTAGTCTATTCTAGGTCTAACAAGACTAAACAAGACCAATCTAGACTCTATACCGGCATTCAGGCCACACATAGGCTAAGAGCCTAGGCTATAGGCTATACCATGCATATGAACCAACCATATCACATAACACATGTCAATATATCTAATATATAGTACACATATGATATAGCTATATAATATATATAGAATACACATTAGCCTATAGGTTACTATATGCATACTACACATACATTTATATCTAATATTATAATAGTAGGCACACACATTGACATTTTATATATGATACCCATATATATATCAATACATATATATATATACATATGTATAGAGAAAATGGGGACACATGTGCTCATGTGTCAGGTGTATGTGTGTGTTAGGCTTGAGAGAACGTAGAGTGTGTGTTTGACATGTGCAAGAGTGTGTAGGAAAACATGAACTGTGTGTATACAGGAAAGTGCAATGTGGTGGGGGGTGTGTGTGAGATACATGATAGGGTTGTGATATGGTATGTGTCTTAATAGGAGTACCAGTGTAGTGTTCATGTATTAAGGGATATCAGTGAATGCATCTCAGGAAAAAAATGGAAAATGTAAAATCAGTGAAGTATACATAAAAATATCAATAGAAAACAGGGAAAAGAGACAGTGACATTGTGTTCATAGGAAAAACGGGAAATTGGAAAACAGGAAAAACAGTTAGTGTACATGTGATAACTGGAATCATATTAACAAGGAATAGGAATGATCAACAGTGATTAACATGGCAGTGCATAATCCTAAATTAGTTGTTAGGTAAATCCTGGAAACACATGACAGTGAAGGAAATCCTGGAAAACAGGAATTCAGTTCAGGTTAACCAGAACAGTGGGTTATCACATTGAATGGGAAGAAAACAAGACAAGTACATTACTAAATTACAGTTTACAGGAAACCAATGTTAAAACATTCATTCAACTCATTAGGAAGAACAAAACTCAGGTATAGGAATTAAACCATTCACTCGGTTAACAGTCAATTCAATTTCAGTTATTCAAGGGAATTAGTGAGATGATAAATCATTCATTCAAATCTCGGGTTAGGAACCATTCGGTCTACAATTAACCAACACCCAAACCTTGTGACAGTTTAACATGAATAACATTCATCAACTCTCAGTTCAGTTACAGAAAGGAAGAGCTACTCAGGTTTAGGAATTATTTCAGTACAGTTCAGTTAAGAAGAACAAGAACTCAGTTTACAGAAGATTTCGAATTCCCTTCGAACCCAACACATTTCCAAATCCAATTCAAAATCAAAAGTCTATTTGAATTGAAAATTTTAAGCTAAACATGAGCTAGCAATATATGGAAAACCATTTAACAGTGAAGAACTTCAATAAACTGGAAATTAAAAGTTCAGGGAATTAGAAAACCCATGTATCAGCTATTTCATTTGAAACCCAATCAAAATGTCAAATATCCCATTCACAAATCCAAAAGTCTATTGAATCGAAATGTTAAGCTAAACATAAACAACCAATTATGTGGGGACATACAATCAGTGAAAACCATTACTAAACGGGGATTTAATATTTAGGAAATGGAAAAAAAAACCAAGCATCAGGACAGTATCAGAAAACATACAGTAAATCCCAATTCGAATCCAATTTTCTACATTGAAACCTAAATTAACATGTAAATTAATTCTAACAGAGATTATACATCATAATTAGGATCTAATGATCAATTAAAAACATAATTTAAACTATTTAAAACTGAATCGAAATAAAGAACCAAATGACACTGATACACGCATAGTGCACGTACGAATCCGTGTCCGACACGACACGAGGGATCGTGTCACTTGACACACGTGATGTCAGTGGTCGCCCCTTAGTGTGTGTCAAATATTTCGTATCGAGGTGGCGTGTCCGCTGCGCAAACGCACCCGAGTAGTAGGGGAGCTACAGTGCCCGTGCACGCACGTATGCACCCGCGTATACGTGTGTCCGTGGCGACTCGACACGACACCAATACGTGCTCAGTGCAGTGGAAACCATAAGCGAGGTCAAAACCTAATTTCCTTTTCAGAAAGATTCCTAAAAATAAATCGAAATGCCCTTTGGGGCATTTCGTCAAACACATGCATACACGAACTGATACGTGTCCGATACGGACACGTACAGGACTCAAAACCTAGGGTTAGCTAGTCCTACAGTTAGGTTAGGCCTAGGGCTTCCTAGATATGCAATAAAATCAATATTTCATGGAAGGGATTAGAATATTACCTAGGGATTTGCAATGTAACAAAAAGCCCCAAATGAGAGGATCCTCAAAATACTAAAATCTCCCAATTTGTTTCTTCCCTAAAATTTCTCAATACCAACAGCAAGTACAGTAATTTTAGGTCCTATTGCAATTGGTTTGGGGGAAAAATGAATTGAAATGGAATTTCTATGAATTAAAGAAGATGGAGACTCACCTCTTTCTAAACTTGTAATATTCCTAATGGAGGCTAGCCCTAATTTCTAGGAGGCATTAAATAGAGGAGGAATACCATGGTGGCTGGACATGGCTGGATTGAGCTAGGGTTAGGGCTCTACAAGTGTTGGGTTGGGCCTCTAAGGCTTTAAGTCATAAGCCATGACTTGTGAAATCACAAGCCATTCCCTAATCAAATAAAATCCTAATCTCTCCAAATAAGTTCTAATGAGTTAAAAGTCACTAACTTAGGTCAAGCTAGGGTTCCATAACCAAACCAAATAGTCATGACCTAGGTTAGCCTCTAGGACAGTCTCCTAAGTCAACACTAGTCCAAGTCTAAAATAGCACCAAATCAAATATACTAAAAATCACTGAAAATTCTAATAAATATAATTAATACTAACTATCACTAACCATGGTTAGTTAAGACTAGCTATGACTAATCTAGGTTAGGTCCAAACCAAGTTAGGCTAATCACAATACATGACAATCAATTAAATAATATTAAAATTACACCATTCTTAATAATATATTAAATTCCAAATAATATATTAAATTCAATTAAATTCAAAATGACAAAAATACCCTCGAACTGGAAATGATAAATGACCCTAATCACATGGCTAGGCTCTAGGTCAAGCTGTCTCTAGTGTTACACTATCAAAACACCAAAATCATAAGTCATGATTTAAAATAGTTTAAAATGATTTAAAAATTACCAAAAATTATATTATGATTTAAATATCATTATTAAAAGATTAAAATAACAAAATTTCAAAATTATCCTCATTTGAAAAACTGCGTGTTACAATCTTACCGACCTTTGAAAAATTTTGTCCTCGAAATTAAGATGATCGTACCCCTTCTAGGTCAAACCCAAACAATCAAGGTCAAAAGAGAACTTATCTAAATCATGCAATTGGAAGGATAACATATAGGATCTTGGTAAGTGGTATCAGTCTTAGGTCTCATCTAGCCATTCTAGTCATATTAGATCAAAAGCAATCATAAGGTATCAAAACATACAGCAATATGGTAGGGTGCAGCAATTATCAAAGACTGGCTAAGATATAGGTCAAGGACTCACCTCCAACTAGGTCTGGTGGCTGGAACTCCCTCCCGAAGGCAGAGTCTTGGCTGGGATAAGTGCAGCAGGACAGTCTCGCAACATGTGTGCAGCTGACCCACATAACAGGCACACCCATCTTCTTTTCCTACAGTAGCCCCAAACATGTCCAGGCTTCTTACAGAAGGTGCAGGTAGGCACTCTCTCAGCTGGCCTCTGCTGAACAGGAGTCTGGACTGGGTAGGCTGGTCTAGGCTGATAGTATGGGTGCTCACGGGGCTCTGGGTATACACTGCTCCTCGGCCTCTTAGAACTAGGCTCTCCTCCTGAATGTACCAAATCCCACAGCAGTTGGATCCCACGGCCCTGCTCCTTCAGGATCTCAGCCTGAACTCTCTGTACCTCCAACACATCCCGGAGAAGTCTGGATATCTGAGCTCCGTCAGAAAACATACATGCCGAGGGTATGGTACGGGTACCGCTCCTAGAGGCAGAGGAGGAGACGGAAGGACTCTTGGTCTCAGATGAGACTACAAATCTCTCCTGAGTAACATGTGGTGGAGGGAAACTCTCTGGTAAGGATGCTAACACCTCCTCGATGGCGGGAGGTGCCACTACCCTTAGGTCAGCCTGAGGGATCACTACCTCCTGAGCAATAGGAGGTGGGAGCACGCTCCTAGTCATATCCGAAGCTGCAGCGGCTCTCAGACGACGGGCTCGGGTCATGGGTGCCATACTGAAAAAATAAATCAATCATCAAGGCCGTAAGGCAGTCTACCATCCTATATGAAAACTGGTAATTATCAAAAATAAAATAAGATAACTACTAATCATCTATAAAAGGGGTACTATTTAAGAAAAATCAAAACCAAAAGTTTGAGGAACGAAAGTCAATAGCATTGAATCCAATCACAATATAATATATAGAAGGAGAGAGTGTTAGAGAAGGAAAAGCTAACATTATGTAAATATTATGTGGTTTGTGTGAAATACATAAAAGTGTATAGGAGGATTTGGGTCTCAACTATAGCTATCAAGTTACTATTCATGGCATATTGGTTAAGCAGTCTACAAGGCACAAGCTATTTACTCATAACATACATGGCTAACCATATATATGTGTATCTATATAGCTATATGAACATAATATAGAGATGAAGGGTTAGGTTTTCATGGCAGTTGTGAACATTAGTGTAGAGTGTCAAGTGTACATGGGTTAAAACTTGAAATAAAGGGTTCGATCTTTCAGTTTAGTTCAACATTACATATTAGATCTGAAATTGAACTACACATTTGAAAGCAATGTAAAAATGTTAACGTGTATTCAATTTTCAAGATTTTGGAGAAATTCGAACATCAAAACCAACTCAATGTTTACCACAACCACAACCTAACATGTAAGAGTATGAAACATAACATTATATACCTACACACATCAATGTATACGGCCCAAAACATTACAATTTAAAACTGCAAAATTGAACTAAACACTTAGAATCCAGGGTTTAAGGTTTAATATGTACACAGTCTCAGATTTGACAATTTTAACACAAAACTCAACCAACTCAACCAATTTCTTTCAGAATTGAAACCCTGTATATAACATACATGTGCAGTGATGTGAACAAAACTAATAGCATAAAATTTATATTTAATTTATGAATTTAATCTGGAAAACAGAGAACTAGTCATTGGTATTGTACTATATTAGAAATATTAGGATTTTGAGAAATTAACATCAAACATATTAATATGCATTTAGATAGGTTGGTAATCAAGTGTAGCATGCATACGTGTCAGACAAGTATCTGTGTCCACTATATATATATTTTAAGATAATACAAGAAATAATGGCAAGAAGAAAATAATGATAAAATTTGTTCTGCTTATCTGTTTAAAAGAAAGAACCATTTTGAAACCAGAGCTATAATATCAAATCCAAGTTAAGGTCTAGCCAAATCATCGATTCATTGTATTAAGAAAAAAATTATAGCAAGAAGTTACACTAGATTTATAATAACAGCTAAGCTACTCCTACTCATACTCCTACTCCTAAGTTATTTGATGATGGAATACAATTTTTAATAACAGAAGGGTACGATAGAGATGATATGTTTAAGAACCTCCTCAAGATACAGTCTGATAATCATATACGTCTGTCCAAAATCATGTTACTCAGAGTCCTCGCCATCCCAGTAAGCAAGGCTGTATAAAAGATAGATTCCATAACTGGGGTATGTACCTCTACAATTATGTCGTCTGGAAATCTCGCTATGCCGACTAGTACAGCTGCGAAAAATTCTAAATCTCATAACCAAGATACGTACATCCAAAGTCAGGTCCCTATGTTTCTGCCACGCCAGCAAATATGGCTGCGATAAACTACAGGTTCCATAATCAAGTAGATGTTTTACCATCCCTATTTTTCCCGTCAACATATGTTATCAGAAATATAGTAACTCAGGCCATAAAATTCATCTCGATAGGAAAAATCAAAATCAACAACGATTCATCAAAATCAAATTCAACAAACAAGGAGTGAGAGCGAACAAAACAAGGGAAAAGATTTCAAATTGAAGTTTAAATAAGATTCTCAAGGGTCGTCCCAGGAATCTCTCAAGGAATCCTAACTGTGATTGAGAACCTTCAAAAATATATCCTAATCCTACTGCAGGCTGTAGTGATACTCTAGTTCGAATACCACTACATAAACTCGACCTGCATGGGCTACCACTAAAAATGTGTCACGACCCGCATCCACTGTGAGGGCACGAGACGTAACAATGCCCAGCCTACGCCGCAGTATCGGCGGTAGAACACTGTCCTTGGTCAACATCTAACAATATAAAGGTACCTGTACAGTATATACTCTCCGAATGGAGGTGACATAACAAATACAGTCTCAATCACAACTAAGGTAGAACAGGATAAGATAGATAGATAAATATCCAGAAATTAAAGACAGAGATACAATCCAGAATTCTAAGTGTCTAAATAAGTACATATCCCAATAACATCTCAGAAACTCAATACAAAAATCTAGAAAAGATAAGGCATCCTAATCTAGGAAAGTGTCATCAACTGCTAGCAGGTCCAAGTCACTAGTGATGTCTAAAGCTGTACCAAAGGGATAGACACCAGAGCCTCATTATTTACTGTAAAATTTTCAACAGGTCCAGTCAGGACAGGAGCGAGCACAGTACATCTTAACAAAATCATAACAGGTTAGGAAATATAAGCATGCTAGAGAGTAAGATACAGGATCTGAAGAAATAATATGATAAAAAGAGAGACTGTAAGTAAATAGCTACAGTATAGAGAGAACTAACAGTGCTAGTGATTCAGAGCACAAGATGGTTATGTAAACGGCACGATGTTGTACACGAGTAATCTACAGAGGTTTGTACATGAGTAATCTACTAGACTGAATACATAACCACTTCTACTCCCCGCCCCAATCAATACACAAGGATCTAGCTAAGTTATGTTATTGTACACGAAGGTCATATGAATACATGATTATATACGATTCACACATTTCGTACACGAATGTCACAAATACAAGGAGTACACAATGTGCACGATAAAGTACACGAACACGAATACCCGATCTATCCGCTAAGGGGATAACATTGCACAACAAGATCCATATAGTCCTAATCCGTGTTACCAATGTCAGTATCATGTAAAGTAATCTAAAACAGGAATATAATCCTAAACAAGATATGAAATGATCAGAGAATGTACTCGCCTGTAACCTGAGAATCTGAAGAATATATGTCCGAGGAGTGGTGTCTGGCTCCTATTAGAACATCACAAGTCACAACAAGTCCATAATGGTAATAAGATGCACTACAATACATTCTACATGAATCTAGGTCAATCTAGACCAAGGTTAACACTTGGTCAACTCTGGTCAACCCTATAAGTCAAACTAGGTCAACCAAGTCAAACAAGTCTATGCTAGCCTAACTAGTCTATTCTAGGTCTAACAAGACTAAACAAGACCAATCTAGACTCTATACTGGCATTCAGGCCACACATAGGCTAAGAGCCTAGGCTATAGGCTATACCATGCCTATGAACCAACCATATCACATAACACATGTCAATATATCTAATATATAGCACACATATGATATAGCTATATAATATAATATAGAATACACATTAGCCTATTGGTTACTATATGCATACTACACATACATTTATATCTAATATATATAATAGTAGGCACACATTGACATATTATATATGATACCTATATATATATATATATATCAATACATATATATATATATATATATATATATATATATATAAAATATATATATATATACATAGTATAGAAAATGGGGACACTTGTGCTCATGTGTCAGGTGTATGTGTGTGTTAGGCTTGAGAGAACGTAGAGTGTGTTTTGACATGTGCAAGAGTGTGTGGGAAAATAGGAACTGTGTGTATACAGGAAAGTACAATATGGTGGGGGTGTGTGTGAGATACATGATAGGGTTGTGATTGGTATGTGTCTTAATAGGAGTACCAGTGTAGTGTTCATGTGTTAAGGGATCAGTGAATGCATCTCAGGAAAAAAATAGGAAATATAAAATCAGTGAAGTTTGCATACAAATATCAATAGAAAACTGGGAAAAGAGACAGTGACATTGTGTTCATGGAAAAAACAAAAAAGGAAAACAAAAAAATAGTTAGTGTACATGATAACTGGAATTATATTAACAAGGAATAGGAATGATCAACAGTGATTAACATGGCAGTGCATAATCCTAAATTAGTTGTTAGGTAAATCCTGGAAACACATGACAGCGAAGGAAATCCTGGAAAACAGGAATTCAGTTCAGGTTAACCAGAACAGTGGGTTATCACATTGAATGGAAAGAAAACAAGACAAGTACATTACTAAATTATAGTTTACAGGAAACCAATGTTAAAACATTCATTCAACTCATTAGGAAGAACAAAACTCAGGTATAGGAATTAAACCATTCACTCGGTTAACAGTCAATTCAATTTCAGTTATTCAAGGGAATCAGTGAGATGATAAAATCATTCATTCAAATCTCGGGTTAGGAACCATTCAGTCTACAGTTAACCAACACCCAAACCTTGTGACAGTTGAACATGAATAAACATTCATCAACTCTCAGTTCAGTTATAGAAAGGAAGAGCTACTCAGGTTTAGGAATCATTTCAGTACAGTTCAGTTAAGAAGAACAAGAACTCAGTTTACAGAAGATTTCAAATTCCCTTCGAACCCAACATTTCCAAATCCCATTCAAAATCAAAAGTCTATTTGAATTGAAACATTTAAGCTAAACATGAGCTAGCAAAATATGGAAAACCATTTAACAGTAAAGAACTTCAATAAACTGGAAATTAAAAGTTCAGGGAATTAGAAAACCCATGTATCAGCTATTTCATTTGAAACCCAATCAAAATGCCAAATATCCCATTCACAAATCCAAAAGTCTATTGAATCGAAATGTTAAGCTAAACATAACAACCAATTATGTGGGGACAAACAATCGGTGAAAACCATTACTAAACGGGGATTTAATATTTAGGAAATGGAAAAAAACCAAGCATCAGGACAGTATCAGAAAACATACAGTAAATCCCAATTCGAATCCAATTTTCCATATTAAAACCTAAATTAACATGTAAATTAATTCTAACAGAGATTATACATCATAATTAGGATCTAATGATCAATTTAAAACACAATTTAAACTACTTAAAACAGAATCGAAATAGAGAACCAAATGAATACTTAAAACAAAATGGTTTGTTTGCAAAAAAAAATAAAATTTTGTTTTTATTCCAAACTTGTAAAAGAGTACAAAGTACAATGAATTCTGGGGAAGTACAACTTTAGGAATCTGATCAAGAGACGATCACTTTATCCCTTGGACTATGTGAACTTGAAGACTGTAGCCTCTAGAGAACGCAGCAGCAATTTTGCAAGAGTTCTTGATCCCCTCTGATGATGATTCGAAACTCTATTTATAGATTTCAGGAAATAACTGTTTTAGCAGTTATTCTGATGTGCACGAGGCTAGATTGTGCCATACTAGATTGCGCCAACCTCCTGTTTGTGCCAACTTTTATTCAGTTGTCAATCGTGTACTAACTGTATTTAGACGTGTGGCATCGTATGATTGAGATGCGCGTGGCCGTGTACAGGATAGTAGACACGTCTTGAGAGATTAGTGGCATGTGCGCCATGTCCTGCTTTAGAATGTAAGTTGTCTCAACTTTATCAAGTTGCACGAGCTTCAGTCAACAAGTTAAACTGTGCTTGATCTGAGTGGCGCCTACATACGTGGCAGCTTCTGATCAAAAGTCGATCAGGTTGCGCCCAGGCGCAACTAAAGATTTTATTTAGATTGCGTCTGGACGCAACTCACGAAGTGTACAAGACAGCTGTCCACCAACTTTTCCTTAGCGATAATTCACGGTATTCGAAGAGATTTTTCTCGTTCTCTGTTGTATCAGTCGTCAGTATGGTCAGGTAATGATGACTATTAAGTGTCAGATGCCATGTAGGCTTTGGCATAAAAAGATTGGACGCAGTCTGATATCAGGCACAATCTGATCGGCGGCGCAGTCTGCTTCATATCAGTGGCACAACTTAATTTTTAGGGTGCAACTTGATCACTGATCAGTATATTGAAGGCGTAACTTGATTTTTAGGCTCTACAAGATCCCCTTCAAAGTTTTGAAAACTTAAAGATATTGCAAAGTTTTGGAATACGTTGAATTTATAAAATTTTGACTAAGTTAGGTTGCGCCGATCTCATGCTCGGTCATCATGATTAAATACCTTTCTCGAAAATATTCAGTCTTCTCTTTGTCTTCCAGAGTTTTATTGATTTCTTTCAGTTTCCCATGAGAAGACGAAGAGTCAATTTGTTGATATATATGTAGTTGATCTCCGTACTTTGGTCTTCACTTTTGTTCTTCAATGGCCCCCAAGAAGAAAAACATGGAGACTAATGCTGACACCACAATCAAGTCTCCTGAAGCGAGACAAGATATTGCGCCTACAACCTTTTTGTTGGAGGCTGACCCAGCTTTGAGGGCAATGAACTTTCTGAACTATTTCGGTTTAACTCCGTCAGTCTTCGATCGCTTGAGTGGCGGATCATCCTCTGAGGAGCACGCCAATTCATAGGGATTTCTCAACCTGATGCGTCGCTCGAGGATCTGTACCATACAAGAGTTGGACGCCGCCCTTCGTCAGACTGATGAAGGCAAGGACAAAAAATAATGTTCTTTTCTTAATGAGAACAACTTTTGTTATTTTACTCTCATGTCCTTGATTGTAGGGGTCTACCATCTTTATGCAAATGAATTTTTAAAATTTTGATATTGTATGGTTGTGACTTCGAATGGTGCTCATGGACATATTTTTTAGCTGATTCTTCATTTTACTGTTTCTTCTGAAGAACATGGCAGCCGTTACATGCTTTTAGATGCCTATTTTCAGTTCTTTTCCAGAATAGAATCCTAGAACAATGCACCCACCTCCTCTTTAACCTCTTTAAAAAAAGATCCAGAAATGAAAGAATCTTACTCTCTCAAACAAATGTCTTCCCATAAGGCTTCACTTGTGCTACTTTTTCTGACACTATTGCTTGCATGCTATGTCTTAAAAACTAGTAAGTCTGCGCTAACTATTTCTGAAAATAGGCGCACACTATGGTCCAATGTTTTAGCTTTGATTAGATGCACATATTGCTGTCATATGCCTGTTCGTTCAGTGTTCAGTGCTGATGTGCGCTTATTCATAGGCGCATTGCTGATGTGCGCCTGTTTATAGGTGCATTATGATGTGCGCCTGTATGTAGGCGCATTGCTGATGTACGCCTATTTGTAGGCGTATTCTGTGTGCCAGTTTGTAGTCATAATACTGCTAATAGATTCTGTTAACTTCTTCCGTTTCATCGATATTTGCAGGGACTTGGTTAGCGAGCTTTTTCAGAACTGGTATTGGTGATTTGGATGTTGCAGGGAACATTCTTTTGACACCCACATCAGGTAGCTCATATGGTTCTGACACTCAAATCAGACAGCTCAGGACTCTTCATGTTAAGAAGGGTCTTCCTCAGATGGTAGGAAGAACCTGTATACATGAGAGTTGGATGGTGAAGAGATAGAATTAGGAATCGTATCACAAGGGTGATCTCGTTCTAAGTTACCCTGGCGGGTCGTCTCCTTCCACCAGTTGTATTGACAGCACCTCATCTTTGGGCTGCTGCACTCTGGGGTTCTCCTCTCACCTTTCTCAGAGAGAAGACCAGAGTTAATTCCATTGTCTGGCTCTTTGCTTCAGGCCGAGACGACAAGGAATTACCACCAACAAATAAGAAGATCCAAGATGTAATAGACCTTCATTATCGATGGAAGATCCAAAGATGTAATAGACCTTCATTAGAATGAAAATCGAAGATATAATAGATTTTCATCAAGGTGTATCTATGTTTTTAAAGAAGAAATAAGAAATGATTGTCTCATTATTCTCTTTTTATAATTCAAAGATTTTTTTGATATGCTGACATAGATAACAGAATCCAGAGAGGATTACGAATATGACAAGTTGTTTTGATATGAATATTTGGAATTCGAATTCATAAAAGACACGACCTCTCATTATGATGAATGAATGGATGATCATTCATTTCAATTTCTGAAGAAGAAAGCGAATAAATCAAGCACATCGGTTTCGAAGAAGGGAAGATGAAGAGTCGGTTATAATGAACCGTTAGAAATGAACAAACAGTTGTGTCTCTTTCTAAAAGTCACATCAATTCTCAAGGCCGATTACTTAATTTTGTCTATAAATTGAACAACACTTTAGATATTGCCAATCTCTTTCCCTTCTGTATGAAAATGTCTTCCAAAGATTTATATGCTTCGAAGATCAAAGAAGAAACCGAGATACTCCCTACTGAGCTTCCTGTGCCGTCACGAAAGAAAGGGGCGAAGGTTCAACTGTTCCTCCTGTGCCAGGACAGGATTTGATCTTCAAGTTAGTAGAGCCTGGAAAAACTGCGAAGAAGAGGCATTGAGGACGACTGTTTGTGAATTATTGGTGCATTCAGATAATGAGATGTTTGAATGGTTGGCAAACTTTGTATTTAACTAGGAAGGGTAAGGGCCTCCTCCTCGTCCTTAATATTATGTAATCCAATTCTGCTTTTGAATAAAAAAATAAACTTTTATTTACATCATGTCTCTGAAAATAAAGTACATTTTGTCTTTATACATAATACTTCTTGAAAAATTTGCCATTGATGGGCATCATAGCAACTCTGTCGTCCATGTCTGTTAATTGATAGGCTCCATTAGAGAAGACTTTATTTATCACATACAGTCCTTCCCATTTTGCCTCGAACTTTCCTTTGCTCATATGTGTCAGTCATAGGACGTCTGACTGTAAGAACCAACTCGCCTTCTTGAAATGTTCGCACTCTGACTTTGCGATTGAAAGCTTTTGAAATCTGGCCTGATAAAGTTCGATATGTTGTTGAGCTAATAACCTTTTTTCGTCAAGCGCCTCCAATTCCTGAAGTCAAGATGATCATTATTGTCTGTAGTAAGCTCATTAGCAATGGCGATTCTCAATGATGGAATTTGAATCTCCAAAGGTAGCACAGCTTCACATCCATATACCAGAGAAAAAGGTGTACAACCTGTAGGGTTACGGACAGTAGTCGATATGCCCATAGACATTCTCTAAGTTTATCACTCCAATTACGTTTGTTGATAGAGAAAACTTTTTGAGGAGTTTGATAATGGTCTTGTTGAATGCTTCAGCCAACCCGTTAGACCAGGATTATAGGCTGTTGAGGCAAATTATTGATTCTATTGTCATCACAGAACCTATAAACTTCTGGCTGATAAATTATGGCCCATTATCAT
Organism: Iris pallida; assembly: GCA_029216955.1. Lineage (NCBI taxonomy): Eukaryota > Viridiplantae > Streptophyta > Magnoliopsida > Asparagales > Iridaceae > Iris > Iris pallida. The sequence goes on along the minus strand of JANAVB010028000.1, from coordinate 15,432,876 downwards.
GAATGATTCAGCGAGGGACACCAAATCTATATATCACATGATGTTGATGAAGTTGATGACACTACTAGTTTTTACTTCAGCCAAAGGTATAGCTTCTGCCCACTTGGAAAAATAATCGGTTATAGCTAAGATAAACCGATGCCCTTTAGATGAAGTAGGATTGATAGGGCCAATTATATCCATGCCCCAAGCTTCAAAAGGCCATGAGGCTGCAGTTGGATGAAGAAATTCCGACGGTTGATGAATAAATCTGCATAATTTGACATGCACGACATTTTCTTGCATAATCAATAGTATCTGATACCATAGAGGGCCAGTAGTAGCCCATACGTCGGATACGATCCTGTAGTTTAGGACCAGGTTGATGTGCTCCACAAACAATATCATAGCTTCACGTAATATCTGCTTTGCTTCATCACCAGCAAGACACCTCAAGAGTAATACAAAAGTTCTTCGATAGAGAGTTTTAGTAGTATGATTATAATAGAATTGAAGTGATCGACGACGGATACTTGTAGCTTCCTTAGGATCTTCTGGCAATATGTCATGTATTGAAAATCAATGAAAGGTACTCTCCAATCCTCGTTAAGGACATTGACTTCAGTTAGGTTGTTGAATTCAATGTTATGGTTGTTTTCAACAAAATAATTCTCTATTAGAGATAACCACCATTTGTTGTATTTTGACTGGAACTGCCAATACTGTAGCTAGGTTATCTAAAACATCAGCTTCTGTATTACATGTGCGACGTACATGTTCGATGAAGAATCTTTGAATGAAGAAGCTATTCTGGTTGTTGCTTCATGGTGGTGTACCAAATCTTGATGTCGGACTTCATATATGCCTCTAACCTGATTAACAATCAGCTTAGAGTCACCATATACTTCGAGATATTCAATATTCAATTGTTTGGCTAATTGAAGTCCAATGAGCAAAGCATTGTATTCTGCCACATTGTTGGAGCATGATTCGTCTAAAGAATAGGTCCTTTGAATAGTTAACCCATCAGGTGAAACAAGAACAATTCCTACTCCAGCAACAAGAGTACCTCCAGGTCCAATTTTAGAGCTCCATCAAAGAATAACCTCCAAGTAGGAAATTCTTCTGAGATCATATTTGATTCCAATGTTTCGTCTGGAATTTCATCATAGAGTTTAGATGTCTCAGGGACAGGATGAGTGCTAAAAAGTCAGCAAGTGCTTGGCCTTTCACAGACTTTTGAGGAACATAAACCATATCATATTGTGCTAGCAATATGGCCCATGTGGCAAGTCTAGAATTGAGTGTGCTTGGCTTCTTCATTAAGACTCGAAGAGGATTGACCCGGGATATAATATGAATAGTTTGGCCTATGATGTAATGTCTTGTCTTCTGAACAACAACCATTAAGGCTAAACATTCCTTCTCCACTGGACTACATGTTCAGCTCCAATCATCGTTCGGTTGAGATAGTAGATGGCTTGTTCATGACCTTCCTTGTTCTTCTGAGCCAGCAAAGCTCCTAATGAATGATCCATTGCTCGGACATACATTAAAAAGGGTATTCCTGAGATCGGTGGTACAAGAACCGGTGGACTCATTAAATACCGCTTTATGTCATTAAATGTCGTTGACATTCTTCCGTCCAAACGAAAGATACACCTTTCTTCATTAATTGAGTAAATGGTCTGCAACGTCCAGATAAATTCGAAATGAACCACTGATGTACGCAAGCCGACCTTGGAATCCTCGTAGCTTTTTTAGATTGCGTGGAGGACGCATCTCTTGAATGGCTTTGATCTTCTCGGATCAACGTGTATACCCTTAGAGGTAATGACGAAGCCGAGAAACTTACCACTAGAGATACCCAAGAAAGACTTGGTGGGGTTCATTTTGAGTTGATGCTGGCGCAATAGATTGAAGATAGTTCTTAAATCTTGAATGTGATCTTCTTTGAGACGACTTTTGACAGCAATATCGTCAACATAGCATTCGACGTCTTTGCGTAAATGATCTCGAAAGATAGTACTCAAAGACCGCTGGTAAGTTGCACCTGCGTTCTTAAGACCAAACGACATGACCGTATAACAGTACACACCCCGAAGAGTACGAAACGAAGTATGTTTTTCATCTTCAGGATCCATCCGGATTTGATTATATCCAGAAAACCCATCCATGAAAGAAATTCGTTCGAATCCACATGTATTGTCGATCATAACATCAGTAATTGGGAGAGGCAATTCGTCTTTGGGGCAAGCATCATTGAGATCCGAAAGTCTATACAAACTCGAACTTTTTCGTCTTTTTCAGGACAGGGACGACATTGGCCACCCAGTCAGGATGTTGTTCTTCTCTGATAAAGCCATAAGCTATAAGCTTTTTGAATTCATCATCAATTGCATCCATCATTTTAGGCTTGAATCGCCGTTGTTGTTGTTTGACCGATTTGACATTCGGCAAGATGTTAAGCTTGTGAGTTACAATTTGAGGATCTAATCCTGGCATATCTTCGTAACTCCAGGCGAAGACGTCAATGTACTTACGAATAAGGTAAATTAATTCTTGTTTATCATCTTCTGGGAGATTCTTGCTGATGAAGATTGGTCGTGATACATCTTTCTCTCCAATATTAATTTGGACCAGTTGATCTTCAGTAGGTGGTTTCTTTGTTCAAAATGAAGTTCCCACTGATTGTCCATCCTTTGTGCCCAAGGGTCCATTTCAGTAGCTTCTTCAATGTCACTTTCATCATCTTCTGAGAATTCGACGGACACCATGTTAGAAGATACTATGACCTTATGAATATGACCGATGCTGGTATCAGAATTCTATGATAGAATCAGAAGAGTTTGAACGTTCTTCTTCATCAGATTCAGAAGGTTCTAGTTGGAAGTGGTGACATATAACCGAGTCCTCGTTTCGTTTTACTGTGGTATTGTTGTGATTTTCTCTTGGAACAACAACACGAAGAGGGGTTCGCCTTCCTTTACCATTGTTGAGACCTGTTCTGAAATTATAGCCTATTTTACGGATGATGGCTTTAGATTGTGGACTATAGCATCGTAATTATAGCCTTCATGTATCATCTCTATTATCATTATAAAGCATAATTTTTGGTTATTCTCTTTTGTTGAAGAATATAGGTTTTTATCTTTCTTTCGAGACGGTACTAAGAAGTACGACTCTTGTATTGAATCCAGTGATACCATATTTCGTCGAGATGATACAACTTCTATTGCAAGTGGTTTAAAGCTATCTAGCATATCCAAATAATACTGAGTATAGTAAAAGACATCAGTGTAATGCAAAGAAGATGCTTTATTGATCTTTACACCATCATTTACAACAGGGACTTTAGCTTTAGCAGGCTTAGTCAGATTGATGACAAGAGGGGGAGAAGAAGAACGAGAAGGAGGAGGGAGCTTCTTGCGACGAAGATCGATTACAAGCGGCTCAGAAGAGGTGAGCACCCTTTGTTCCTGACTATCACCTTTAGGCGCTTCTCATGGAAGGTAGATAAATAGTCAGTGGTTGGGAAGACTGAGGACAGGAGGTACGCCCTTTGACTGGAATCACCAGAGTATCATTAGGTATACTCTTCTGTTCTTCATCTGTGTCCATTGCTAATACCACCTTCATGAATTCCTCTTTGTACATACGAGAATCGTTGCAATATGCTTCAACTCCTTTGAAAGGATTCAAATCTGCAATCTCTTTTTAGACTTCTCCATTACCATCCACATATTTGAAACATTGGTGGAGTGTAGAGGGTACAATATTATGTTCATGGAGAAATGGCCTTCCCAACAAAGCATTGTATGAGCCAGGATTGTCAATAACATAGAAAGTTACTTTTGTACGAAGATTGCCAATTTGAAGTTTTAGGCGTATCTTTCCCAAAGGTTCACTTCTTCCTTGATTGAATCCCAAGATGGTAGTAATAGTTTAGAAAGATTATACTGGGATTTTCAAAGCATCCAATAAGACTTTGGCATGATGCTAAGTGCAGGCCCGGATCAATCAGAATACGGTCGACTTTCATGGTGTCCACATATCCCGTGAAATAGAGAGGACGATCATGAAAATTTTCTTCTAACAGCATGTCATCTTGTGTAAAAGTGATATTGGACATTAGTTCAAATACACTATGCCAATGTGCACAGCTGACTGGCTCCTTTTCGGGCATCTTGAGAAGAGTCAAACAAGTGTCAGCCTGCATCAAAGTATCACTTAACGTCTCACGAGTTTCTTTTGAGAGACGTAAAAGTTCAAAGATTGACAATCTTGCTGGAGTATTGGCCAATTGAGCCAATATGTCAAAATTGTAAGGCTTTTCAAGTCCAAGAGATGATAACTTCTTCAATGCTTTATTAAAGCGAACATGTTACTTTCCCTTGTCTGCTGATGTTGGTTTAGGAGGAGATGGCTCTACCACTGGCACAGATTTAGACGGTGTATCTTCAGCAGGAGAAGATGATGGAAGAACATCCGGGGATGGATCTTGATTTTCGAATACTCCCGAAGATAGGGTTTCCCAGATCTAGTGCCCATTAGGATTTCTTCTTCTGTTAATGGTTCAAAGGATACCATCTTACAGTTCTTTCATTTAGACTTGGAATGCTTCTTTTGTTTAGAAGAGGACGACATTTCAAATTTTCAACTAGATCTGGATGAATCCATATGATCTCTCCTTTGTCAGTTGACATCGAACAAGACCTTCATTTTGAGGAGGCGGGATATTCACAATTTCTAGAGTAGTCCTTGGAATGGGGACAGCTCCATTTTATACGAGTTGTGGTGGAAAATTACCAAATTGGAGAGAGACCACATTAGCAGTCACTGTTTTCTCGTCCTGCTGTAGAGTAATTGCTCCAGAGTTGACCAACTCCTGAATTTTTCCCTTGAGCACATAACATGTTCTGGTTGGATGCCCTATGAATCTGTGATAAACACAGTATTTAGGGTGATCAGTTTTACCAACTTCTTCTGGTCGCTTTGCCTCTGGAAGTTGAAGCTTATTGCTTTTGGTCAAGCAATCAAAGATGCTTAACGTATCATCTTCGTCGAAAGAATACTCTTCTTTTGGACGAGTTGGCTTTTGCAGTGGTCCGATGGGTGGATGCCGTCTGAGTAATATTGACAGCCAAAGACTCTTTGCCTTTAAGATTGATAGCCAATGTTTCTTTATTTTGCGGTTATTCTGACGATTACTACCTCCAGGTGTAGAATTTTCATCTTGGTTAGGGTGAGTCATCTGGACTCCTAACTGTTTGAACTTTTCGGCACTCACTTCTACCACCTTTGCATTAACAATGAAAGAAGGCCAATCCTGGAATTGTGTAGATCTCGTCCACATACTGATAATAGGCAACAAGTTTGATTTGCAAGTGTCTATTGTCACAGCAGATGGAGTACCTAAAGGCATTTTGAGTGCCTCTCGACAGAATCTTTCAATGAAACTCTCTGTGGATTCATTGTGCCGCTGTTTAATTTTGATGAGGCATACATTGTCATGTCGTTGACTCCTTCATAAAATCGTTCCAAAACATTTGCTTGAAACCAGCAAAAGAAGTGATACAGCCATCAGGCAGGCTACGATACCAGTCATATGCTGCACCGGCTAAAAACCAACGAACACTCTGGTAAGGAGAGCATCATTTGGCTGTAATTAATCAGTCATCATTTTGAAATGATTGACATACTAACTTGGAGAAGGGCTACCATCAAACAGCATAATGGTTGGAAGTTTATACTTAGGAGGAAATGGAACTTCCTTCCACTCTGTAGGATATGGTTGCTTTATACCCAATCTTTGTAGACCATCCTTCTGCTTAAAAGCCTCAAATTGAGTGCACAGAAGTTTTACAGCCTTATTGGCATCCCCGATGTTTGGGAATTGGTAGGCTGGTTAGAAGTGTTGGGAGGAGGAACAGCGTGATAATTACCACCCCCAGCACCAGACTGACTTGGATCAGCTTGAGTTGGCACAGAAGCGACCTGAGGGGCCGGTACCCCAGACTAACAGGTACAGAAGATGCTATAAGCTCCGGATTTGTAATAGGGTTTACAATCGGAGGTACTGTATATTGAGCCGCCATTATGGTGTGCATACTTGCAACTATTTCTGCCATCATTTTCAATTTGTCTTCTAATGCAACAATTCGTTGATCTTGGCTAGTTGATGTAGAGGCATCTTGATCTTCTGTAATGGTATATGCTGTCACTTCTCTTGCAGCTATTGATGAGATAGTTTGTTTAGAACTTTCACTATCTGCATCAAACTCTGAAAGAGATTCCTCTTCCACATGGTGATAGGAAGATCTTCTTGATTAAAGACACCTTGGATCAAATATCAATTTTTTGATCTTGTGTATTGAAAACACCTTTACTGGATGCATGGATCCGGTCTAAGTATTGTTGACTAAGATTACGGGATGCATTACGTCTCGGACGTTTCCCACCCCTAGTGCCTTGAAAATCATGTTAATAGAAGCATATAATAGTTCATCTTCGTCGTCTATTATATGTTCTGGAGTTGAAGCATAGTTCAGACGATCGAAGACAGATCGTCGAGCCGATTGGCAACAACAGTAGATGACGACTTCATATAGGCAGTGGCGATTTGAAGCACAATTTGGAGGTGAGGAAAATATTCCGTAGTTTCCTGCCTTTGTGTAAGACGTTGCCAGAGATCAGTTACAACCACAGGATGAAAAGAAGTCGGAGGGACATATTCCTTAATGATGTTAGGAACATGTCTCCTATTCTTCAGGTGTTTGGTTCCTTGAGTGTACAAGGATATACTCAACTCATTAGCATAGGTAGAAGGGTCTTTCTTTTCAAACTTTGACTTTTGATACAGATTGGCCTTTGGCATAGAGTTCTTGCGTTTTAACAAAGCTGATATTGGTTGACGCCTATTGAGATAAGCGCGTAAATCTGAAAATTCGCTCTCGATGTCTCTGTTTGTGATACCTTCAACCTTGTTTGGATCTTAAAATTTGCAAGGTAGGAAGATCTTGACCAGACCCCATAGGAGTAGGCAAGATACCTCTGTGATCAATATTTTTTCCAGTATCAGAGATCCGAGGACCTCTGTTTACAGGAATAATCTGATACATCTTCCTCTGAATCATAGACCAGGGAAGTTTGAGGAAAGACCAAAGGGTGCTTTCCTTTATTTTGAACAGGGTTAGCTAAGAAGCGTTTCCCTTTGTTCTGTTGTGTGATCATTTTAGGCATAGATTGTGCCAATTAAGAAAATGCCATAGGACTTTTTTTTGTTCTGTCTAGTGTTAGCACTAGCACATGAATTCTCTAAGTTCAGAACTTGAGAATTGGAAGAGGCTATAGCCAAAAGACTAGTTCCCTTAAGTTGCGCCGGAGTAGCAGATTGCTTGGGTTCGCTATAGTCCTACGGACTACTGGTAGTGCCTTGGCAGCAACTTTGGTAGGCTGTGCATCAACAGCAGCTTGAACTGACTGTATTTTAGCAGCAAGGAAAGTGGTAGACTATGCATGGGCAGCAGAGTGAGCAGATTGCACCCTAACAACAGAAACATGTTGTAAAGAGCAACTGAGGCGGATTGCTCCTTGATCATTGAGCACTCAAGTTGCGCCTGGAACAGCGACTGTGGGGATTTAGGAGTCCACACAGTCCTGTTCTTGGCAATAGCACCGTGCGCTTGTTGCTCTTGGTGTTGATCATATTCTCGTAGGCTGTCTGGTTGACTTGAACAAACAGAGTCTTCTGCGTCTTGCCGATCGACGCAATGTCACATTGAGTTGTCACTTTCTCCTCGGAGGAGAAAGTCGTCCCTAGCAGAGTCGCCATTTTGTTTACAAAAAACAAAATAAAAATTTGTTTTTATTCCAAACTTGTAAAAGAGTACAAAGTACAATGAATTCTGGGGAAGTACAACTTTAGGAATCTGATCAGAAGACGATCACTTTATCCTTTGGACTATGAACTTGAAGACTGTAGCCTCTAGAGAATGCAGCAACAATTTTACAAGAGTTCTTGATCCCCTCTGATGATGATTGGAAACTCTATTTATAGAGTTCAGAAATAACTGTTTTAGCAGTTATTCTGATGCGCGAGGCTGGATTGCGCCATACTGGATTGTGCCAACTTTCATTCAGTTGTCAATCGTGTACTAACTGTATTTAGACGTGGCATCGTATGATTGAGATGCGCGTGGTCGTGTACAGGATAGTAAACGTCTTGAGAGATTAGTGTCATGTGCGCCACGTCATCCTGCTTTAGAATGTAAGTTGTCTCAACTTTATCAGGTTGCGCGAGCTTCAGTCAACAATTCAAACTGCGCTTGATCTGAGCGGCACCTACACACATGGCAACTTCTGATCAAAATTCGTTCAGGTTGCGCCCAGGCACAACTAAGGATTTTGTTTAGATTGCGCCTGGGCGCAACTTGAAGTGTACAAGACAGCTGTCCACCAACTTTTTCTTGAGCGCACAATTCACGGTATTCGAAGAGATTTTCTTCGTTCTCTGTTGTATCAGTCGTCAGTATGGTCAGGTAATAATGACTATTAAGTGTCAGATGCCACGTAGGCTTTGGCAAAAAAGATTGGGCGTAGTCTGATATTAAGCGCAATCTGATCGGTGGCGCAGTCTGCTTCATATATGTGGCACAACTTGATTTTTGGGGTACAACTTGATCACTGATCAGTATATTGAAGGCGCAACTTGATTTTTAGGCTCTACAGCCTTTTTCCATTCAATTTTTTTGGTCTGCTAAGGGTCATTTCATCTATAACTTTAGCATTGCTCTCATTTTCACAGCCTTCTTAGTACATTACTATCTAGTTGGACTATCAATTACGTCCCTATATCTCCTCATACATGGTGCATCTATTGATATCCTATGCATATGTCCAACAATTGTAAAACAGGTATTGTAAGACAATCCTACAACCTTGAAGCTGTTAATAATAAAATACATGTTTTCAGTAATCAATAAAGAAAAAGTATGTAATTATAAAAGCTGAGTAATTTGAAGGAATGGATGATATGGAAGAGGTAGTATGGAGTAGGCTTAAATATCATGAGCCCTTCCAAAATCTAAATAGCTTTGTCCATCTGTTCATATTAAGAATCTGATAAAACTCGTGTTTCAACAGCCCAAGTGAAGAGGATTCCACTTTGGAGTTAACAACATAACTACTACGAAAATGATATCGAAGTAACCAATCATGATTTGAAAATTAAAGCAACAGTTGAGAACCCAAGCAATGCAGTCGGAAATCATGCTTTCATATCTCCGTAGTTCATCAATCAGAGAAAGGGTATCATCTCCTAAAATGATACAAGTCTGTTTCCCTTCTCCTCAAAAGTAAGCTATCTCCAAGTAGCTTTAAATTGACAACAAAATTAGCATGTGGGAAGAGTATGGTCTGTCATACAACAAAAATTTGCAAGAAACAACATTAAAACAGATTTATCATAACAAATACTTAAGAAAGGATAATGGGGGTTCCTATAACTAAAATATGGAAGCGGCATCACTGTGCAAATGACTGATATTTGGTACCAATCTTAGTTTTGCTTATATAAAGCATGAAGGTTGATGTACTTTACAAACAAGGTGTGAAAATGCAAGCCACTAGGACAACCTAAATGAAGAAAATACTTATCAAGTGCCAAAATCTGTAATTCAGTCATCTTATTAGCATAGATGTAAATAAATAAAACACAACCTAAATGGATAAAATACCAGTACAAGTAAACAGTTCCATACATTCAATTAACTTAGTTCTAAAATTCCTAATAAGATTATAATTTACCTGTGTTTCTAATATTATACAGAGCTTATGAAATACAAGCCACTAGGACAGTTGAGAACTTTCAGTATTGTGGTTCAATATACTTGTGTCATTTCTTATCATAAGTTCCAATAATATAACTTTACACAATTGTTTCACATGTATACATTAATTTGTAAGTTTTTCAGCTTTCTTTTCCTGCTACTTGTGTACAGCTCATTGAAATAGGCCATATTAAAAAAGTTGATTCATTTTACTAATTTGTTGGAGTTATAAGCTTCTAATGGTGATCACTAACTTTACTAATTTATTTCCTCCACTAAATTAACTAGACATGTACTCATCATATGTACGCTTATTGTGAAATCTTTGATCCGTCTTAGTCTATACCTATACTAGCAGTGTGATTCCAATTGGTTCAAAGTATGGTTTTCCATAAAAAATGAAACAAAAATAAATACAAAGCATAATTTATAAAAGATTTGGTCTATGTTGCCGTGTCTGTGTCATGTCCAATGTACATAAAGAACCAAGTATTCGACCTTGAGAAACGCAGGCAGCGACTTGAGCTGCTTGGTCGCCACCTCCCTGACCTGCTCGAGGTCTCCGACCGTCCCCGTCCCGGCCTTCTCAGTCCCCATCCGGTCCAGAAGCTGGCCCAACAACCTGAAAGATATCTTGCCTCTCGAGCCCCTCCACCGTCTCCTCCTCGAACACGGCAGCAGCCGTCGTACCGACCGACCCGTTCTTATCCGTATTGCTGCTCCTATAAATCCCGTCTCCGTCCCCTCTGCCACCATCTCCTCCTTCTAACCCTTCGCGGCGGCCGGTCTCCGTCGCGAAAGTGTTGTCGAGAAGGCGCACGATGAGGCACGCGGCATCGGCGGAAAGGAAGGCGGGACAGGCTCGGGAGGCGGCGGAGGAAGGAGCGAGCGATCACGACGGAGGCGCCTGTCGCCGCGGCGACGGCGACGAATGCGGCGCTGAGGAGGGGATAGGGAGAAGAGAGGTCGAGGGAGAGGGAGCAGGCGTCGGAGAGGTAGCGGAGGAGTTCGGTAAAATTACCGTTGTTGCCATCGTTTCCGCCATCGCCGCTTCGTCGACGAGCGATCGGACGGTGATGAGAGGGGCGGCAGGTTTTGTGCGGCAGAGGGAGGAGAATCCGACAGCGGAGGATCATTGGAGAGGGAGAAGAGGCGGCAGGGGTGGGGTGAAAGAGAGAGGGAAATTTTAGGGTTTGGAGAGAGAAGGGAAGAGGGGGCAGAAGGGGAGCAAGGAGAAGGAGAGTTCTTCTGAATAAGATCGTGGGGGGGATGGAATATATTACAGAAAGTTTATTACAAGTTTGCCACCGCTTTTAACTATTAATAACGCTTTATTTAATAAACGTTATTAAAAGCCTATAAATAGTCCAAACGTTATATTAAAAGGTATTTCTCAACTTTGATAATGCTTATGTATCAGCCGTCATTAAAACTCCTTGTCGAGCGTCATTAATAGGACTTTTTGTAGTAGTGCTGGTATGTCGAAGGGCATCTTCAGTGCTAGCCGCCTGAAGCGTTCGATAAAGACGTGACAGAATCAGTCCTCCTTTGTTTGGTCTTGATAGGGTGGACATACTAACATGCATACCACTCTTGTAACCTGTTGAGGAACAACCTTTCCAAGTATTTGAATGAATTGATACATCCGTCAGGCAACTGCAGAACCATTCGAAAGCTACCCCTGCAAGGTGCTAATAAACAGTTTTGACAAGAACGGATCGTCCCTGGACAAGTGTAGAGTCTGCATGTTGAAGTATGTCATGTGTTGACGAGGAGAAGTCAACCCGTCAAATGAATTCAGCATCAACAGCTTAAAGTTGGGAGGGCAAATATTCTCCCACTCAGGGAATACTGTTGAGATATCCCCATCTTCTAAAGCTCGTCTTGTGTGAGATAGTGTCGAGACGGGCGACCAGGAAATCAATTGCATCCTATTGATTGAGCAGGTGTTGGGAAGACGGCTGCTAAATAGTTGTCAGGCATCTTTGGCGAAGGACCACCCCAGCACTTGTAAGATTCGGAGGAGGCACAACGGAATGATACTCCTTTTGTAGTAAAGGAGGGTTGTTGCTATGAGCCGGACTAGCGTGAGTTGAGACGTTTTGTTGAGGTGGAGGGACAGCCCCAGCAGTTTGAACTGCCATGATACTGGTAAGCATATCAGTGATCTTGGCGAATGCTTTTCAAGACCCTCTAGCCGTTTGCTGGCCTGATCACTGGCTTCTTCAGGTCTTTCTCCGTCTGCCATGTATGTAGATAACATACAAATGAACAGAGGACACAGTACAACTGGTGCTGATACTGTCTGTCTCTGAGTTGGCAAGTCCTTCATCTTCAGGTAGAGGAGGTAGATAGTCGCCATCAGACTCGGAGAGGTCGTCGTCCTCTGGAAGGCTACCCGTGTGAAGGTCATCTGCTTTAGACTCTGAGGGAATACTACCCCCAGCTTGGAAGTCTTCGTCGTCCATATGAAATCTCGCCTTTGACCGAGTACCCATATAGACTCCTTTAGATGTGACAGCCTGCTGGCCATCTGTTGGTAGACTTCTTCTTCTTCTTATTCTTGCGAGACTGAGAGAGAAACTTGGGTTTGGTCCACCGTTTTAATTGGGGCTTCAGTAAGGAGGACCCCATGAAGCCATGTTAGATGAAACACACAGTAGCTTTTCATCGTCAGAGAAGTACAACCGTCAAATACGACTTTCTCTGAGGCACTCTTGTTGCTTTGGAGCAAATAGTTGATAACAATACTGGTGCACGGTTGTGCACTATGAATTGTTATGTCCTCCATTGTCTTACGCTTATGATTTATCATGTCGTACAAGTCAGCGGAAGGGAGTTTTGCCTTACAACCTATGTTGCATGCATCGTTGAGCTTTACATGCAGGTTCATAAGGAGAGTTGGCACATCCAGACTTAGTTCACATGCAGGGGCAACCCCCACACCAAAGTTTGTGATGTCCTTGAAGACATCCCCGTGCTATATGCGTTGGGGCCTGTCTTTTTGCTGTGGGCGCATAGGCCTCGGAGATAGGCCTTAAGGCGCATGCTCCTGACAGCATGTCTGAGCCTCCTTGATGTGGGCGCATAGTATGGATCTAGTGAGCCTGGGCGCATAGCCTTGGGCGCATGACCCTGGATGCCCAGCCTGTTGAAGACAGCAGTTTTCTGGTTTGAGTTATGCGCCCAAACACTCCCTTGGGCGCATGGCTTTGGGCGCATGCTTGGTGGGGCAGCGCTATTTTCTTCAGTTTTTCCTCCTTCGTTTGTGAGCCTCACTGGGTTTGTCCAGAGTGTCGCACACCCGATTCATGGCATCATAGTATTTTCTTTTGCCAAGTCTCGGGTGTTGAATACCCTGTTGTGTTGGTTGTATGGAGGAAGTCACTGGGCTAGTAGAGCCTGAAACGGTGTGAGCCTTCTCTATTTGGGGAGCTTCTATGGCAGAGTCATGCGCCCATGTGACAGAGTCCTCCAGTTTCATATCTGCTATGACACTAGCAGGATATACACAACGAGCCTTCGAAGCCAAGTCTTGCGAGACTTATTTGGCTTCGCTAATTTTGAGGGAGTGGAGCCATCCCTCAAGAGCATCTCTTCGAATGTCTGCTGATCGAACTTTACGATCAGCATCTTACGAGTGCTCCCCACTTTGTCGGTATCGGATTGCGTCACCACCTTTTCGTCAGAGGAAAAGGTAGTCCCCACCAGAGTCACCATTTTTGTGGACAAATACAAAGAAGAAGAAGAAAACGCTATCTTTTCTTTATTGGCGTAAGGCACCAAAATTGAGTATGCCTGAGAGATCCTGCGCTAGGATCCCCGAGTACAAAAAAATTCTGGAGAATAGGACGATGGAGATCGAGCGACAGTTGCTCATTTACTCCGTTGACACTCTGATTACAAAAGTGGGAAGAAAACCTAAGAAAATTGCTAACTCCCGGCTCACTGGCAAGAAGTGCAGCAATTTGGCTCTTGAAAATGCTCTCCGTTCTGTCTTTTGAAAAGGGATGAGGCCCCTTTTTATAGTCGTTCTTGAGCTGGAATGATGTTATGCCCCACATGAGGGAAACACACTGGTTTTCATGTGGGCGCATAGTCCTGCCTTGGGCGCATAGGGTGCAGGCGCATGCAGGCTGCAAGATCGTGGGTTGGTCGTGGTATTGACGTGGCCGCATGCTTCGGTGCATGACTGCTCGTGGAGACTAACGTGGCCGTGTGCTTCGGTGCACATTTTGATCATGGCTTTGACCGAGTCAGGCTTGGGCGTATAGCCCTGTTTCAGGCTATGCGCCCTCTTTCAGTGGTTTGGACGCATAAAGCTTCACAGGCTTGGGCGCATAGAGTTCCACAGGCTTGGGCGCATAGAGCTTCACAGTGTGACTTGAGCACGTAAGAGCTTCACTTGGGCGCATATGTCCTTCTTTGGCTTGGGCGCATAAAGCTTTATTTGCTAAAATTTTCATGCTTTATATTCTTGTCTAAGTTGTAACATGTATGTAAAAGTTGCAATAAAATATTAGAAACACCTGAATATACAATATGTACTTACTCGATCACTATATACACATTTTTCTCATCTTCATAAGCATCATAGAATTGTACTAGATTCTTATGTCCTGTAAGAGCACTAAATATCCTTAGTTCTCTTTTTACATCTTCAATAGCAATAACTGTAATCATCAGCCAAAATAGTTAGACAATTAGATGAACATAAATGCAGTTTCAAAACGATGAAGCTTTAACATGCTAGCAGTTACCGTATAAAATGTTTGTAATTGTGTATGTAATATGACTATCCATCCAAATGTGTGAAATATTCCTATGATAACCAACATATCAATGCATACTAGCACAATAGCTATTTGAAGTAGCATAAGATTTTCTATCACATTATCCGAAGCAAGCCAATCAAGGATTCCCAATTCTTTCTTACATGTGTCATATAATGCCTTAGCTTGATGAAACATTTACATGACCCAGTCCTAAATGAAGAATAAGGAATAACAAAGTCCTAGTGAATGTATATGTTGCATTCAGTCAGTGGTGTAGCATATTGGAGCCTTGGGAGGTTTTCTATTAACATTTACATATAGATAGAATTTGTCATTCTATATATATTAAAGAAGAAAAGACTTAACAAAGTATGATAAGTTAGTAATTGTAATCAATTTTTTAGAAGGCAACATCCTCCTCCCGACGAAGAAGAACCGACCTCTGCTTCTTCAATACCACCAATTTCTCTTTCATCCCCATTCCCAATCCTTCCCTCCTCTTTTTCCTATACCTAATCCCCAAAAGATAGAAAACCCCCAATTAAAAATCTAGCTCGAAATCAAAATTGGAGGGAAAAAGAAGAAGAAATGTCTCACCTTTGGTGCATCTAGCCCCCCCTCAAGAGAGGGGTCTTGGTGGTCGGGCAATCGGTGCGGCTCTTCAAGGCACAGCCACCGTCGTTACTCGTCTGATCTGCAAATCCCGACGTGATGCTCCGATCTCCACACTCTCTCTAGTACTCTATATGTGGAGAGTGTGAGTTTGTTTAAAAGTAGAGAGGGAAAGGGTTTAGAGAGATGGAGCGAGATGAGAGGAGGGAAAGGAAACTCGTTGAGGGTTCAGAGAGAGATGGAAAGAGTGAAAGGAAGAGTTGTAGAGGATATTAGTGTCAAAATAGTATCAAAATCAGAAATTTTGTTTATTTAACTTTTTCTAAAATTA